>JAVJIF010022172.1:0-89967 GCA_038442645.1 Agave tequilana
AAAAAAATAGTTCCTACCTGAGGAAGAATTCTCTAGAAGTTGGACTTCATGTGTCAAGGCATGGTTCAGGAATTGGACTTCATTTATCAAGGCACAGTCATAAAAGCACTTAAGCAATGCTTTTTGATCTTGAAATCACTTGAAGTGATATCTTTGAAGAAGATTGAAGGAAGCATGGAAGCTTTGAGTTCTTGTTGTTCATCAGAATCCATGCCTTAAAAGGAGATAGACAATCAAGACGAAGTCCTTCAGAGCGCATACTCGCAAAGGAAAACAGTCAAGATTTCTGGATTGTTAAGAGGCTGAGGCCTATTTATAGGCAAGCCATAAGGCTTATAATTAATGGCATAAAAATCAAAGCCATCAGCCTTAATGCCTGCATGGATATCAAATCCAATGTAGAGGTGACACGTGGATTGTTGCTCCGGGAAGTACCAAAGACACAAGTCCCAACTGTCAATGCCAACTTGCCATTAAAAGATCCACAAGATCTTTAAGACAATTGCATGTGATACTTTGGAGACTGGGTTCCTGAAACCTGCATCCTTTCACAGGCTTGAAAGATGCGTCCTGAAGTCCGCGTTCTTGCACAGACTCAAGGTCCGCGTTCTTTTCATCCAAATTGAAGGAGCCACAACCGCATCTCCTTAATGTTCCAAAGTCGCATCCCTTGGTGAGCCAGGACCGCGTTCCTCAACAATTCAGAGTCGCGTCCTGAAGTTCGCGTCCTTTCGCAAATTTGAAGGTTGCATCCCCTTTTGTCAAAATAAAGAACGCAGGATTGCATCTCTCTTGAGGAGCCAGAGTTGCGTCCCCACTCAAATAGCTGAGAGTTGTGTCTCTCTCGATGAGCCAGAGCTGCGTTTTCATCAACAGTTTAGAGCTACGTCTCCACTATGAACGAGAGCCTCATCTCAATCACAAACTCAGTGTAGCCTGAGTTTATCATTCATGGTCGTGTCTTAACAAAATGACTATGGACTGTATTTTCACAAATAGTCAAAAGGTTGCGACTATGAAAGTTGAGTTCATCCAAGCAACAAAGAGTCCGTCTGATTCTCAAAAGCAAAGAAAGAATAAGACGAGGCAAAAATTTGACAACTTTTATTATTTGACGAAAAAGATAAAAGTAATAAAAATACTCTCTTATTTGACAAATGGAGTGTTATGGAAAAATAGGAAGTACAAAAGGGGGAAGAAGGCTAATAATCCTGCTTCGCTAAAGAATGAATCCTTCCCGGAGGTACTGCTCTCCTACTGGCGTGCCTTGTCGGCTTCCACCAAAGCCTAAACCCGCAGCTCTTCCTCTGATAGGAATCTCTTCGTAGCCAGCTATGTCTGAAGAGACTCCAACCTGGAGGAATGGGCAGCAAGATTTTCTTGAACCTGAGTCCTGGCAGTTTTCCAGCTTTTCCAACCTTTTCTGGTAACAACAAGTTTCTGCTTGTTGACTTGAATCAAGGCTTACGCCTTAGCAATAGCAACCTGGGCAGTGGCGATAACTTGCTCCATACTTTGGGTGACGACTTCGGATTCTTTCGAATCGTCAACAATTCTTTAGTAGTCGGCTTGGAAGTTTTGGAGATAAAGGGCCCTTTTCAGCCATCTACTCCTCCATCTCTTTTCGGTCGTGTCCTTGAGCGGCGAGGAGCTTACTCAATGTCAACCAAGCCTCATCCATCGAGCTAGCCTTTTCAGGGTCTTCAGTTCCCTCAGGCATATCCCCAACTATTCAACCCACACCAGATACACCCTAGCTTGCGCAGACTTCCAGTGTGACAGATGTTCTCGATCTGATTCTCAGAAGCGTCCGAGCAAACTCGAAGAAACTTCCCCAGAAAAGAACCAACTCAATGCAGGACTTCATGGAAGCTAAAAATTGTTGCACCATTTGGTGCACCGTTCTTCCATGATGTCGATAGCTGGAGACGACCCCAGTGCACTCTCAGATCTCCTCTCTATGATAGGACAAGTAACACCCACAAAACGGGAGTTGACTCAACTTGTGCACGGACGAGGCCGACAACAGGCTCTTCTGACATGCGGCCGAGGCAACACCTCTGGGATGGCTGTTGTAGTACTTCCACAGCAACGAGGCAGCAACAAACTCCACAGCACTAGGTTCATCGGGCGAAGTTTGAACTACTCTATCCTCTACGCCAATGCTCGCTGCAGGATCCTCTACTTGAGCTATCCCAGTGCTCTCTGTAACCATAATGTTGATGTCAGTAAAAAAAAGGGGTATAAGGTACATCTATATTCTCTTACCAAGATGAGGACCCGAAGACGGTAAGTCTTTAGACAAGCCACTTGGAGAGGAGGGTTCCCTAATCTCGGCGGTTGCACCCTCATTAGGCACTGGTAGCGGGAACTTCAAGGACCTCTTGCTGAGCCAGCTCCTGGATCATCTCCTCATGTGAAAGAAGTTATGGCTTCACTACCAACAGCCAGCCCTGTAGAAGAAATTCAAAACGAAATATTAAAGCATTTTCCCAACCTGATGGGAAATAATTATGGATAATAAAGAAATACCCACAGCAGTGGCAATCTTTCCTTTCGGCGGAACATCACAGGAACGTACCCTGCATCTCTTCCTCTAATATATGTGAAAATGTGCTCGTATCAGGAAGAGTAGATTCGTCACCGAAGTCAATTTCTTTGCCAGAATAATATCCATGCTCTCGGATGATGAAGACGACAATCGAATCCAAGAAGTCTCAGTGATTGAGGCTTTACCACTGAGTACCCCCGTAGTAGGGCTGGGTTCAACAACCGCGAGGTAGGCATCAACACGCTAGGAACCTAGATTGTTGCACCTCTACCCTCTCTCTCTTGAGCAGAAGAGCGTCAAGGCTGAGTTGAGACTCACAGAATCTCAACGTCACCCTCTCCACCAAGTCAACTTCAGGCATTTCAACCTCTTCAAACCATGACGGGTTCACCCACAAGCTCTCCTTCTGCTAGGATCGCAGGGCTCCTACTAAGCAGACCTCGGGAGCGAAGAGTTGAGACTACCTCCTCTTCTTCTTTTTCCTGCTCTTCAGCACTAGCAGGACTACTTCAGGCATCCGGGTCGAAGCTTCAACCTCAGACTCGCTCTTGGCCTTCTTCGGGCTGGCTTACCCTGGAAAGTAGAGTTACAAGGACGTTTGGCTACAGCTTGCCGACTCCTTTTGGTGGGTTGCTCCTTAGTCGTTACTATCCCAAGCTCCTGCTCTTCAGCTGCTGTCCCTGTACGGCTGACCTCCCTTCTAGACTCGCCCCCTCCTCCTTCTCTGCTTCCTGGTACTCGTTCATCCCCCGCATCTGGTAGCCCTTGACCCTAACTTGATTTTGTATGTGATTTGATGCCCTTGATACATAAAGTATTTATTCCAAACCCGGGCACCTGATTCACCATGAAGTACCATGAACAAAAGCCAAAACTGGCATAAAAGTTGGGAGTCTTGTGAGGAAGGGTAAAGATAGCTCCATTTCCCCTTGCTACGCTATAATATCAGGCCCGGGCTCCTTAAAATAAATTCCCACTGAAGCAAAAGCATGGATTTGGGTTGCGAATGTATAGCTGGTCATAACCAAACTGTCAGACAAACTGGCAAGCATATAAGGCTCCAACGTGCAGGAATTCCCTTGCCGAAACACCAAATACCCAGGCCGGATGTTGATCAGCCACCCGAAAGATGCCGGAGTATAACTGAGTAAAGCCATCCGTGGTAAGAGAATCTGCAAATTTGTTCCCATAAGACACATCATGAATCTCGGGAAGCACCTTTCCAACTGATAGTTGTTCCCATTCATCGTCTTCTGAATATAAAACATATAATATTGCAGCCAGCTCAAATTCTCCAATCGCTGCACGTAGGGTTTGAAGCCCTCGGAGGGACACACCGCCGTCATCAATGAGGGCAGTGCATAACGTACAGGCCATCAGGTAAGTATATGGGAGCTCGACCCTGGGATTGGGAGTCTTGACCAAGGGACGACCATTAGAATCTGTAATGGGGTGGCCCTCTGCTTCCACAATGGCTTCCACTTGGCAGAAGCTCTTTATTAATGCACACAGCCCACTCTATATCCCAGCTACCATCATTGGAAGGAGCGCGATAAACTTCCCGTGGGTGAACGAGACCGCCGGGTACACCACATTGGCGACAATCACCTCATACGGTAGCATTGGCACACACATCGCTTTAGCCATAATATGAGAAAACCCGCCAACAGAACCCGATCAGATATTGGAATTCTGACTTGATGATGGAAGCTCTCGAAGACCGTGTCTGGATTGAAGATGTCTTCATTGGACTCGGTGGTATAGGAATTGGTGGAAGCACTGATTCTTTCAAAAATTTCCTCATCAGTGCTGGGAGCTAGCTGGGATATCAGGTAACCTTGTTCACCCGAAGAACAGATAAGTCGCCCAGGACATCTGCTTGACTCCCCCGTTCCTCCATTCGGTTAACTGCCCGCAAATGTGAAAGTGGCATAGCACTTCCCATACGTCTCGTACACTACAGGATCGCTCTTTTTCATTAGCTGCAACTCCTCGGTTGACGGGATATACTCCTTATATGGAGCATCTCCAATCACCAGCCCTGAGACTTCATACATCTCATGAAGGGCGAGTCTCATTTCCCCCAGGGGGTGAAGAAGGTGCAAGTCTCTTGATTGTAACGCTCCAGGACAGCGTAAAAGTGTTAGGTGCTCTACGGGAGGCTATATTGAACATTCTGATAGCCTCGTATAGCCTAGCCTACAACAGAAGGTTACCAAGTTCTGCCAGAACAAATTCTACCATTCTACACACCAGTTCTTGTCAGTAGAATGAATCCAGTCGGTGGTACGAAATTCAGAAGGGAAGTTCCCCTCACCACCAGGAATTGTTTGATGAAGGTGGCTCCAAGCTGGGGGGTCTCTCCCTTCAGGTACTCAATCCTGACCAAGCCATGGTGCAACCCAGCACACATCTCCCATGTCCGATGGTGTAGGCTTCTTGGACGCCTATCTTTCCCAAAGAAACTCCAGAGTATGGCTTGACCAAGTCCCAATCCATTATCCGATGCACAGACATGTGCTGCAGATAGGCCATGGGATATGTGTGGCCCAAGGTTACAATCAACCCATGTTTAGTGTATTTTGATGATTACAAAACATATTAGTTATTTGTACTAATTTATTTGTTGCTTAAGTGTGTTTCAGGTTTATTATCATACTAGAAGTACTCTCACTCATATACAAAGTTTTTGGACTCAATACAAGCTATTGGACTCAAGACAAGTCAAATTGGGCTCAAATTGCAATATTGAAGATCAAGAGAAGATAGCTCAAGTTGAAGTCTTGAAGACCATTGTAGTTTGTAAGTTTAGTTTTGTAAAGATAGAATATGTGAAATTTGGCTCTAGGATTTGCACACACATTTGTTTTATATGTTTCTATGTTTTCAAAATATTATTTCTAGGTTTATGCCTTAGTTTATACATACATGTACCCAAAGCTTTACATCTTCAAAAACTTGTTTAAATACATGTATATAAACTATTTTCAGCATAAAACTTAGCTTCAGATTTTTAAAGATTTTATACAAAATTTTCTATCTTAAATCTGCCCAGAAAAACAGTTTTCCAGGCAGACCGGTCGACCGGCCCAGTCGACCGGCTGCTGTGCCCGACATGCACAGGTTGTGCATGTCTGTCGGTCGACCGGACCTATATACCGGTCGACCGAAAACAGACTTTGCTCTCTGTATCTTTCCGGTCGACTGGGTCGGTCGACCGGTAGAAGGAACTGTGTTTCCCTTCTTGAGATCGGTCGACCGGCAGTCGACCGGAGCCACAACGGCTCTTTTGCCAGCAGAGTCCCGGTCGACCGGCAGTCGACCGTAGGCCTGCAACACCTCCAACGGCTCTTTCCTCTTTGGGCTGTTCTGAAAAACTGTTTTTTTTCTGTTTTAACAGACTTTTTAGAGGGTTGTTGGGGTGCTTTTGCAGGTGATATTAGCTGGAAAAATCAGAGTTTTTAACCTATTCTCTCCATAAATAGTGGGAAAATAGGCCTTAGTTATTTACCAAGAAAAATACAAGTTTTTCATTGTTTTTCAAGAGAAAGAGAAAAATAGTTTAAAGCTTTCATTTCCATTCTTTCAAATTGGTTTTTCAGTTGTTGTTTGATCTCTAATATCACTCTACAACTGAAGCTTTTCTCACCACACTTCATAGTGCCAAAAATTTCATATTCTTTCTATAGGTGAAGTTGTAAAAGTGTGAGAGTGTTTGTAAAGAGAAAGAGTGTTGTGGTCTAGTTGAGATCACAATTTGTAATCCTTTGTTCATGTGGAGACAAGTTCCTAAGGGGAATTTCTTTGTAAGGTGAAGCTACGGCTTGAGTCTTTGGAGGCCTAACTTGTACGGATCCTAAGGGGAATGGAAACCCTTCACGGAGGTGAAGGCGGGGACTAGAGCTACGGGCTCGAACCCGAAACAAATCACTTTGTTTGCGATTGGCTTGGCGTTCTTCTTGCTTAATTTCTTGCTTTAAATTACTTCCAATCTATTGCTTGTGACTAACTTTTATTTGTGATATCCTTACTTGTTTATTTTACTTGCTTTCAATATTTCTTGCTATATTACTTGTGTGCATTTCATCATCGCATTTCATACTTGGAATTGTTCGATCACACCTCAATACAACACGGTTGCATTGCGCACCTCTAACCCATTTAAGGGGAATTGGGAGGAAGGAGTTCAGAACCTCGCAAGGGGTATTCGGCTCTTAGTCGTGTTTTGAGAGATCGTTGCATCACTCACTTAAGTAAAATTTAAAAAGAGCATTAGATTAGCAATTACACCTATTCACCCCCCCTCTAGGTGTATTTCAATTGGTATCAGAGCTTGGACTCTAGGATTTGGCTTAACAACCTTAGAGAGATCCTCATTTTGCTAATCACTTCATTCATTTCCACATAGTAAACATGGCCGATGGTATTAAGACACCCCCTAAGTTTGATGGACTTAACTTTCCATATGGAAGGTTAAGATGACCGTTTTCGTTCTTGCATCTCTAGGTAGTCGAGTTGCAAAGGCCGTGACTAAACAATTTAGTGTACCCCCCGTGATGAATCTACTTGGTCCGAATTGAGACCAAGGATTTTGATGCCAATGCTAGGGCACATTATGCACTCCTACAAGCCCTCAATGATGATGACATAGCTAGAGTCATCCATTGCAAATCCGCCTATGAGATTTGGACCCATTTGCTAGTAACACATGAGGGGACATCACAAGTGAAGGGGCCAAGATAGACCTTCTTCGGTCCAATATGAAAATTTTAGCATGCAAGAGAATGAAACCATAGATGATATGGTTACTAAGTTTACAAAGATTACTAATGGTCTTGCTTCTCTAGGTGAAGAAATCAACAATGATCAAAGGGTGAGAAAGATCATCCGGGCTCTTCCTCCATCATGGGAAGTGAAAGCTACAACATTGAAGGAACTCAATGACAAAGATGAGATTGAGCTCATTGGACTCATTGGGAACTTGAAGACCCATGAGATGGAGAGAAAGGCAAGGAGGACATGGCACCTACCAAAAAGAAGACCATTGCCTTCAAAGTCATGCTACCTACTCCGACGAAGATGACGAAGAAGAAGATGACGAGGAGCTCTCACTTCTAGTCAAAAATGTCCGGAGGATGTACAACAAGGCAAAGTACCAAGGAAGGAGGATGGCAAGGAGGCAAGGAAGAAAGGAAGATCATTTGCTTTAATTGCCAAAAGCCGGGACACATAGTAGCGGAGTGTCCGGAACAAGTGAAGCCATCTTCATCCAAGAAGCCATACAAGAAGAAGGCTATGAAAGCAACATGGGATGACGAAAGTGAATCCGAGGAGGAGATCGACACCGCCAATATGTGCTTCATGGCAAATGAGAGCACAAGCAAGTAACCCCCTCAACTCCTTTTGATGAAGATTTATCCATGGATGAGCTAGGAGAAGCTTTTATGGAACTCTCTAGTAATTATGATTTCTTAAAGAAGAAATATTTAAAATGAAAAAGGATATTGAATCTCTTAATATTCAAATTGTAAATCTTTCTAAAGAAAATAATGATTTACACTCTTCTTTAGTTTCCACTAAAAATGTTTTTGAAAAATATAAGATTGCTTGTAAAGGAAAGACCCCATTTGTAGACTCTAATGAGATTGCCATGCTTAAGGAAAGATTAGACTCATTAGATGTTGTTTTGAAAAGTGTAGTGAATTTGATAAGAAGAAGATGGAGAATATGTTTCCTAAGAACAAGCTCCTAAGAGAAATATTCATCATGCTCATGCTCATGCTCATGTACATGCTACACAACCTATGCATCATGGTAAACCCCCAAAGCATGCTCACACTTCACATACACACCATGCATTCATGTATAGAAAAGTGTATTCATGTTCACATTGTGGACGGAAAGGACACTTAGCTAATTTTTGTTATGATAGACTAAGTGCATCACCCATAATGTTTGGGTTCGTAACACTAACTTTCAAGGACCCAAGAAAGTTTGGGTACCAAAATCAACTATTATTTTAAATGATGTAGGTACTTTCCAAAGCCCAACGACGTAGAGGTTTGTGGTATCTTGATAGCGGTTGCTCAAGGCACATGACTTGGGACATCAACAACTTTGCAACCCTATCAAGATATCATGAAGGTGGCACCGTCACCTTCGGAGATGACGCCAAGGGTAAAATCATCGGTATTGGTAATGTAAAACTTGGCACCTCTCCTTTAATTGAAAATGTGGTTTTAGTTGATGGCCTCAAGCACAATCTCTTGAGTGTTAGTCAACTTTGTGATAAAGGTTTTGATGTTGTTTTTGATAATGTTTCTTGTAAAGTAATTGATAGAACTTCCAATGTTTGTGTATTTTCCCGGTTTTCGTGAAAGCAATGTTTATATGATTGATATGTTAAATATGTCTTGTAATATAACATGTTTAAAAGCCCTCGATGACGACTCTTGGTTATGGCATAGGAGATTAGGCCACGTTTCATTTGACCATATTTCTAGCTTAACTCTAAGGAAATGGTGAAGGGTATTCCTTCATTGAACTTTGAAAAGGACCGAGTTTGTGACGCATGTCAATTTGGGAAACAAACTAAGTCCTCATTCAAATCAATTAAGGATATCATGTCATCACGTCCATTGGAGCTAATCCACATGGATTTATTTGGCCCTACACAAACCAAAAGTTTAAGTGGGAGTAGATTTGCTTATGTTTTAGTAGATGATTTTTCGCGTTTTACTTGGGTTTATTTTCTCGAACACAAAAGTCAAACCTTTTCACATTTTCAAGCCTTTAAGAAAAGAGTTGAAAAGGAAAATGACTCCTCAATAATTAAAATAAGAAGTGATAGAGGAGGTGAGTTCATTAACCTTCCCTTTACCACTTTTTGTGAGGAACATGGAATAAAACATGAACTTTCTTGTCCTAGAACTCCACAACAAATGGAGTAGTTGAGCGGAAAAATCGTACTTTACAAGAGATGGCTAGGACATGTTAAATGAATATGGTCTACCACATTATTTGTGGGCCGAGGCCGTTCATACTTCATGTTACATTGCAATCGTGTTTTCCTATGTAAAATACTACTAAGACTTCTTATGAGATGTATTTTTCTAGAAAACCTAATGTTTCTTATTTCAAAGTGTTTGGTTGCAAATGTTTTGTTTTAAATACAAATATTAATTTGGGAAAATTTGATGCTAGATCATATGAGGCTATTTTTGTAGGTTACTCAAATACTAGTAAGGCTTATAGAGTCTTCAATAGGTCAACTTTGACTATTGAGGAATCTATTCATGTTAAATTTGAGGAATCTAACAAGTTTGTTAAGAATTGTGTAGAAATTGATGCTTTAGATGAAGGTTTGGAGAAAGTGACCTTGGAGGATGCTTCTACCATGGGAGACAAGCCAAAGGATGGTGATGGAAGTGAAGCCAAGTGGAAGAGGCTCAAGGAAATGAACATCGAGCAAATGAAAAGGAGCACTCTCAACCACTACCAAAGGATTGGAGATTCAACCCTCATCATCCCAAGGACCTCGTCATAGGTGAAGTATCAAAAGGGGTAACCACTCGCTCTAAGATTCAAGATTTTTGTGGTAATTTTGCTTTTATTTCACACATAGAACCTAAAAATGTCCTCGAGGCCGAGGCCGATTCATATTGGTTGCTTGCAATGCAAGAGGAGCTCAATCAATTTAAGCGCAATCAAGTTTGGCACCTTGTTCCTAGGCCCCAAGATAGACCAACTATTGGCACTAAATGGATCTTTAAGAACAAGTTGGATGAATCGGGTAATGTAGTTAGAAACAAGGCTAGGTTAGTTGCCCAAGGTTACACTCAAATCGAGGGAATCGATTTGAAGAAACCTTTGCACCCCGTAGCACGGCTCGAAGCCATACGGATGACCTTAGCATATGCCTCATTTAAAGATTTTAAGTTATTTCAAATGGATGTAAAGAGTGCCTTTTCTTAATGGTTATATTGATGAGGAGGTGTATGTTGAAAAACCCCCCGGGTTTGTTGATCCTACACACCCTAATTATGTTTATAATTAGATAAAGCACTATATGGTTTAAAACAAGCCCCTAGGGCTTGGTATGAAAGATTGTCTTCATTTTTGATTTCAAATGATTTTAAGAAAGGAAAGTTGATAAAACATTATTTACCAACATATAGATCAAGATATCCTCATAGTTCAAATTTATGTTGATGACATTATTTTTGGATCTACTAATGTTTCACTTTGCAAGAATTTTGAATCATGCATGAAAAAGGAATTTGAGATGTCTATGATGGGGGAGCTCAACTTCTTCCTTGGACTTCAAATCAAGCAACGTAGTGATGGGACATTCATCAACCAAGCAAGTACACCAGAACTCATCAAGAGGTTCGGGCTTGAAGGATCCAAAGTAGCAAAGACTCCCATGGCAACCACTACGAAACTTGACAAGGACGAACAAGGTAAGGAAGTAGACATCAAATTATTTCGTAGTATGATTGGTAGTTTACTCTATCTTACGGCTAGTAGGCCGGATATAATGTTTTCCGTATGTTTATGTGCACGTTTTCAATCATGTCCTAAGGAATCACACTTAATAGCGGTAAAACGCATAATTAGGTATCTTAAGGGCACAATTGATTTAGGTTTGTGGTATCCGAAAACTAACCAATTTACCATGACTAGTTATTCGGATGCCGACTATGCCGGTTGTAGGGTAGATAGGAAGAGCACAAGTGGCACTTGCCAATTCTTGGGCAATTGTCTTGTGTCTTGGTCTTCCAAAAAGCAAAATAGTGTAGCCCTTTCAACCGCCGAGGCGGAGTATGTAGCAGCCGGAGCTTGTTGTGCACAAGTACTCTGGATGAAACATACTCTTCTCGATTTTGATTTACATTTTGATCATGTTAAGATTTATTGTGATAATACTAGTGCTATTCACATGACCAAAATGCTAATCAACATAGTAAAACCAAACATATAGACATTAGATATCACTTTCTTAGAGATCACTTTGAAAAAGGTGACATAGATATTGATTTTGTTTCTACCGATTTTCAACTTGCGGATATTTTCACAAACCTTTGGATTATGCAAGATTTCATTTATTTGTGGTGAATTGAATGTATGTAAAATTGATACTTAAAATATCTTGTTTGTTTTGTTTTGGTTTCTAATATGTTTGTTTTGTTTTGTCTTAAATTTTTTTTTTTTTTTTAACCCTTTTTGATGTATGACAAAAAGGGGGAGAAATATAAGTTTGGGAAAAATATGTGGAGGAAATATATGTTGTTTGTTTTTTATTCCTTATGATAGTTTATTTTTTTGGTGATGATATTTTTCAATGCCTTATGTATGTTTACATAGTGTTCATATTCATGTTAAATACATAGCATTGTTTAAGGGGGAGCTTTCCAAGCTCTTTCCTCTTTTATTTGTTTAATAACTCATATGTTTTGTCATCATCAAAAAGGGGGAGATTGTTGGCCCAAGTTACAATCAACCCATGTTTAGTGTATTTTGATGATTACAAAACATATTAGTTATTTGTACTAATATTATTTGTTGCTTAAGTGTGTTTCAGGTTTATTATCATACTAGAAGTACTCTCACTCATATACAAAGTTTTTGGACTCAAATACAAGCTATTGGACTCAAGACAAGTCAAATTGGGCTCAAATTGCAATATTGAAGATCAAGAGAAGATAGCTCAAGTTGAAGTCTTGAAGACCATTGTAGTTTGTAAGTTTAGTTTTGTAAAGATAGAATATGTGAAATTTGGCTCTAGGATTTGCACACACATTTGTTTTATATGTTTCTATGTTTTCAAAATATTTATTTCTAGGTTTATGCCTTAGTTTATACATACATGTACCCAAAGCTTTACATCTTCAAAAACTTGTTTAAATACATGTATATAAACTATTTTCAGCATAAAACTTAGCTTCAGATTTTTAAAGATTTTATACAAAATTTTCTATCTTAAAATCTGCCCAGAAAAACAGTTTTTCCAGGCAGACCGGTCGACCGGCCCAGTCGACCGCTGCTGTGCCCGGACATGCACAGTTGTGCATGTCTGTCGGTCGACCGGACCTATATACCGGTCGACCGAAAACAGACGTTTGCTCTCTGTATCTTTCCGGTCGACTGGGTCGGTCGACCGGTAGAAGGAAACTGTGTTTCCCTTCTTGAGATCGGTCGACCGGCAGTCGACCGGGCCACAACGGCTCTTTTGCCAGCAGAGTCCCGGTCGACCGGCAGTCGACCGGTAGGCCTGCAACACCTCCAACGGCTCTTTCCTCTTTGGGCTGTTCTGAAAAACTGTTTTATTTTCTGTTTTAACAGACTTTTTAGAGGGTTGTTGGGGTGCTTTTGCAGGTGATATTAGCTGGAAAAATCAGAGTTTTTAACCTATTCTCTCCCTATAAATAGTGGGAAATAGGCCTTAGTTATTTACCAAGAAAAATACAAGTTTTCATTGTTTTTCAAGAGAAAGAGAAAAATAGTTTAAAGCTTTCATTTCCATTCTTTCAAATTGGTTTTTCAGTTGTTGTTTGATCTCTAATATCACTCTACAACTGAAGCTTTTCTCACCACACTTCATAGTGCCAAAAATTTCATATTCTTTCTATAGGTGAAGTTGTAAAAGTGTGAGAGTGTTTGTAAAAGAGAAAGAGTGTTGTGGTCTAGTTGAGATCACAAATTTGTAATCCTTTGTTCTTGTGGAGACAAGTTCCTAAGGGAATTTCTTTGTAAGGTGAAGCTACGGGCTTGAGGTCTTTGGAGGCCTAACTTGTACGGGATCCTAAGGGGATAGTGGAAACCCTTCACGGAGGTGAAGGCGGGGACTAGAGCTACGGGCTCGAACCTCGAAACAAATCACTTTGTTTGCGATTGGCTTGGCGTTCTTCTTGCTTAATTTCTTGCTTTAAATTACTTCCAATCTATTGCTTGTGAACTAACTTTTATTTGTGATATCCTTACTTGTTTATTTTACTTGCTTTCAATATTTCTTGCTATATTACTTGTGTGCATTTCATCATCGCATTTCATACTTGGAATTGTTCGATCACACCTCAATACAACACGGTTGCATTGCGCACCTCTAACCCATTTAAGGGGAATTGGGAGGAAGGAGTTCAGAACCTCGCAAGGGGTATTCGGCTCTTAGTCGTGTTTTGAGAGATCGTTGCATCACTCACTTAAGTAAAATTTAAAAAGAGCATTAGATTAGCAATTACACCTATTCACCCCCCTCTAGGTGTATTTCAATATGTCCTCTCCATGTTCGACAGGAAGAAGTTTCTATCACCAATTTGGCGGAGCCATTTGTAGTTCCCGTCATAAAGGTCAGCCTCATCTTCTTCAATTAAGTCACCAAAGAAAAGGCAAGCTTCATCAGTAGAGTGCGAGAATCTGACTCAAACTGGCCGTCAGAAAGGATCTCCCAAAGCGTCAGCATACTGGCCTTGTTGATCCTATCCTTTTACTCCTTTGACTTATCAGTAGTTGCAAGAGCAGTCCTCTGGAGCACAAAGATTAAATTCAGGTCAACGCCACCTATGTGCCCAAAGTGGCACTTCTTGGACAATAGACTAGAAGAATATCGTACTGCAAAGAGAGCAACACACAGTCAGAAATCTAAAAAAAAATGGCTAAGTGTTTGAAACTCAAACGCAGGAATGAATTCAGACACAGAAATCAGCCAAATCTGCGTCTAAACTCAAAGACGCGAGGCTCGCATGAAGCCCGCGTTTTTAAATCCACAAACTTAGAAATTTTTCTAAGTGTTGGACCTAGACGCGAGACTTAGTGAAGCCTGCGTCAGGCCTTAAAGACGCGAGGACCACATGAAGTTCGCGTCTGAGCCTTTCTCACTTAGAGAAATTCTAAGTATTGGGGTAAAAACGCAAGGCTCAACGAAGCCCGCGTTCAACAAACAAACAGACCCAAGCTAATGAAGTGAAGACGCAGAAGTCGTCAAACCCGCGTCCTACCTACCAGTACAAGAGCGCGTCTAAAAATCAGATACGAGCATGAGCTTTGCATTGGCGGTTCACATTCAAAAGAGACTTAAGAGTTAAGAAAACTATTCAAGCACCTTTAATGGTGGAAACCAGTTCATATGGTTTTATTACCTGAAATGGGGGCCTCCTGCAGCGAAGGACCGCTCATTTGAGCCTCTAGAGCGATAGCACTTGAAGACGAGGCAACATGTTTGATCTTTGGTGCCATGTCAACCATGAAATCGGTGTTAAGGATGAAGGAAAGTGAAAAAAAGATTCAAGCGTTTCTTAATTCTCGACACAGGGCTCAACAGAGATGAAGAAGGGTCTAATGATGACCCTTGGAAGACTGTTGTGTTTTTATAAGCACAGTGATTCGCAGAGATACGCGGCGTAGGTCTCGAGGCCCAATCTTCGCCCGACGCATACATGTGTCTTGAACGGACGTGAATTACACGCATTAAGGGAAAGACATCCCCTCAACTCCGCCAGACACATGGCAACGCGGCCAGAACGTGGTCTCACGTTTAACAAAGTCGTGTCCCTCCAAAAGTCGCGTCTCTTCAGTAAAGTAAAAGCTTTGTCCACTCAACAGAGTGAGAGCTGCGTTTTCACTTTAAAGACTGCGTGTTGCATCTTCACTTTAAAGACCGCGTCCCTTCAAAGGTCGCGTTTCTTCAGCAAAGTAAAAGCCGCGTCTACTCAACAGAGTAAGAGCTGTGTTTTCACTTCAAAGACCGCATCCCTCCAAAGGTCGCATCTCTTCATCAAAGTAAGAGACGCGGCTCCATTTCGAATGAGTACTGAGTCTCTGAAGTAATATGATCTCTACATCTACAAGACTTGCATTCGATTTTCTCTTCTGCAATCAGTTCAACAGTACACTGGTATAAGCGCACGACTGTTTACCCCCGGTTTAACAGTACACCAACAACCAGCTCAGGGCATCGTGGAGGTCTGGACTGCGTATCTAGACACTTACTACGATCATTTCTGGTGGCTTCAAAGAGTTTTTACAGTACACTCATGAAGACCACATTCCAGACAGGATCAAGCTCAGAGTATCTCAAATGATTGTCAGTTCAATCATGAGAAGTATGAATTCAACCAGAGTCCAAAGTATTTCAAAATCCATCACCAATCAACCGTGGAATATCGAAAATTTTGGAGGGGGTTCTGTAGATTGTCCAAAAATCACTGAGGACAAGTCATCAGAAGGAGAGTCCAAACTCCAGACGCAAAGCTTTGCATAGCCACTAGTGCAGTCCCAAGACGCGGAGCTTGAAAGCTGCCTCTCAGCATCACTGTAGTACCAGGACATAAGGGTCAAAATCTGCGTCTCTACTTAACCACAATGACCAAGACGCAGGGCCAGAAGCCCGCGTCTCATATAAAGCTTGAAGCAGAACTTGAAGCTCACATTTCAACAAAATGCGAAGCTCAAGCGTTACCTTAACAGCTAAACGTGAGGCTCGAGGACCGCATTTCAACTACAGAGGAGCCCTGCGTCTCTATTATAACTGCCCTCATTACTGGGTCAATTACTGCCCACTTATTGTAAAATGAAAGTGATATGAGAATTACCGTGTAGCTTTGGGCTAACGGTTCGTATCTACGAGGAGGAATGCGATAGAAGCTTTTCGGTGTTTTGTTTAGAAAGTTAAGAATGATGCTAGTTTTTTAGTTGAAAAAGAGAATAGAAAGAAGGGAGATGATTAAAAGAGAAATTGCAACTTTGGAGAAGGCTTTGAAAAAGGTGAATTTTGTATAAAGTTTAAAAAGTGATTTGTTGTTTTTTAATGAAGAAGAAAATCTGGGCTCACTATCTCACTACTCAATGATATGTTCTTCTCTTGAAAATCTTAATACCTCAACTTGATCATAGGCAAAACTTAAGATTGACTCTAGAAAGTTTTAAGCAAAACACATAAGATGATTGGAAGATTAATTCTTTTCTTTAAGAAATCGTCTTGAGTTGAATGTTAAATCATCAAGAAGTTTAAGTATGAGATAAAAACAAGTTCAAGAGACATTTTGAAAAGAAGTAGAAGTTAAAAATCCAAACCCATCCTCATGTACCTTCAAGAACACTTTCAAGAAGAAAGGCTTAAGTTAGGCATGCAAATGATTCATTAGGTTATTTCATCAAAACCATTCGAAAAGAAGAGGGAACAGAGAGAGGAGTAATAGTGAGCCCAGAAAATCGATTTAGTTACTTCTGAATAACACAAAACTAGACATGAAAATAACACAAGACATACCCGTGAATTTGAGTGGAAGAGGAGAAAGCTTGATCCTTTATTGATGTCACTTCAATCTTCAGATTACAATCACTCAGTTCCTCTCTCTCACTAGTATTTGGACTAAACTACAAATTAAAGAACAGAGATATAACTTTTCTACACTAGCTAACAAAGAGCCTAAACCTTAAAAATGAGCAAGAAATTTAATCCTAATCCTCGCTAAATTTTCAGTACAAAACCCTGCCTTTTATAGGCAAAAACCTAGAGGGAAGGGAGTGAGGAGATAAGGGAGGCAAACGCTCCCCTTATCTACACTAATAAGCTGCGGATCCGCGACTTGTACCGCGGATCCGCGGCCTGGATGTGGCCACATCTAGGTGGAGAATTGGTTGGCGTAGATTTGGACTCCCTTTTGTCTTGCTGGTTTCACTGTTGCAACTCCCAGATTTGACGAAACGATCTTTGATTTGTTGGATTCAACCGCTTGACTCAGAAAGATTCATTTTAATCGGTTTTAACCTCTCTGATTTTCCAAGATCTGCCCTGATTCCCTGATTTCAAATTTATTCTGAATTAAATGGGCTTTTGGGCTCGTTTCTCTGGCCTATCCTTTAGCAACGGGCCTGCATTTTATAAAGACATGGGACTTATTAATATGATTTTAGATAACAAGCATGGAAATGTGACAATATGTATACACTATATATGATCGATCACAACCCCACACTTATCGTTTTCTCGCCCTCAAGCAAAATATCAAAACTAATCTTAATCAATTATTAAACCACTTTCGCAGATCACTCGATTGCACTGAGCATGTGCAACAAGCCGTTAAACCTCTAGGTTACCCCTAGAGGACGAGTTTTGTCTCATGAGGGTTTTCAGTGGATTGCACCCACAAAATCCATAAAGAAAGAGAAAAGAAGTTAATATTTTTGAAAAGCATTTTGAAAAGAGAAATATTTGAAGTATATTTATGAGAGTTTAATTAATCTATAAGTTATAGAAATATCAAATTTTTCATTCCTAAACTTAGTCTCCATTCAAAAACATATCATCAGTCAAAGTAAGGAGACATATTGTCTTTCTCATTTAGTCCATTACTTTATCCTGAGTCATATGCACAATCGTGACTGTGAAGTTTGAGTAGGGTTCTTTAACATTAACTCATATACCTTTTTTTTGGTGGTATTTATTCCTTAATTCCATTAGGCTTTCTAATCTACCCATGTAACGAGCCTTTAGTCAGTGACACCCAAACCGGACAGTTTTAGGGCACCAGGTGAGAAAACACCCGAAAGGACTTAAACACTCGAGCAGACAAGGCCACGAAACTAAAGTTTTTATTTATAAAATGTACCCCTTTTAGGCGTGAATACTTATGTTTCATGAGGCTTAGATACCCAGCTTAATCAGAGGATTTAAATATATATATTTTTTTCAAACTTATCTAATTATTTTTTGCATAAATACCAAGGCTTGCTTAGGCCAAAGCACCTAGCTAATCAATAATTAGATTTGTTTATTTTTTTATATAGTTTTTTTCTTTTTTTATAAGGCATAAGAGTCTTTATGTTTGAACCCTAATGTGTAAGTGTATAAAGTATGCACATTTCATCAAGGTAAAGATCAAGACTAAATTACTTTCATAAATTTTCTTCCTAACCCTAAAAATCAAACAATTCATCTTATTTTGACCAAGTGTAAGAGATCCTAATTATGATTTTTCTATTCCTTAAAATTGACTTAATCTCTTACAAAAATATATCAAAATATTGTTCTTTCCTTTCAAAAAGTTTATATATATATATATTTCTCTTTTTTTTATAGTTATATTAGTCATGTTAGACCCTCCCCCACACTTATCTCATGCATTGTCTCTAATGTATGAAAGAAATGTATAGATGCATGAAGAGAAATGTAAAAGAGGTGCAAATATTATACAAAAATATGTACAACATTAAGTTTCTCTCACACCTAGATCTTTTTTCAGTCTCATCCCTCTAACTCTCTTCCCATCATTCTAATGGGTTCTCTTTAAAGGGCATAGTTGGGAGGCCAATTTTTTTTATCATTTTAGCTCTCTTCCTCCCCAGTCTCACCTTCTTTAGGTGTTTCTTCCTCATATGACTACATTCATTATTCAAAAATTGATCTCCACCATACTTCTCAGTTGGAACTTCTTCATTATGAATGCCTAAGAATTCTAACTCAGTTTCATATATCTCCTCAAAGCTTAGGTCAACACTTTCCCCTAGAGATTTGTAATTAACCAAAATATCCCTAGTTAGTTCATCCAAACACATAAGTTCTTCTTCGAAGAGGTTTTCAAAGAGTATGTCAATCGGAAGTTCTTGAATTATATTCTCATGCGATAGATTATTGGTTGGCTCATCGAAAGTGAAGATATTCAAATTAATTTTTTCTTTTTAAAGGGTACTCTGACATTAGGATCTCCGACATATGCCTTCTCATCAAGATAATCGCATTCATTCTTAAATAATTCTTTAAGAAACAGCGACTCATTCTCTAGTCCTTCACTTTCTGCATCACAATTGTTTTCAACAAAGTTTACCTCAAATGTTTGGTCTCTTATCTTACGAGGTTATTTTTCTAGGTTGAAGACATTGACTTCTCTAGTCATGTCCCCAAAGGTTATCTCATAGACCCATTCCTACAATTGATAATAGCATTAGCAGTAGTAAGGAATGGGCGTCCTAGGATAACAGGAGTTTGAGCCCTAGGATTGGACACAGGTTGTGTCTCAAGAACTATGAAATCAACTGGGTAGATAAACTCTCTTACCCGGATAAGGACATCATTAATTTCTCCCTTTGGAACTTTCACAGAACGGTCAGGCAGTTGGATAGTGACTCGAGTTGGACTGAGATTGCCCAACCCGAGTTGTTAATAAACTAAGAATGGAAGCAGGTTATTACTTGCTCCCAAATCAAGAAGTGCATGACTAATCTCGGCTTGTCCTATAGTGCAGGCAATGGTGGGACAACCCGGATTTTTGTACTTGACAGGGATCGGACCCGATAGTAGCTCAGTAATGTTTGTGGCTAAGAAGACTTTCTTAGGTTCATTAGTCTTTCTCTTCTTGGTGCACATGTCCTTAAGAAATTTTGCATAGGATCGGACTTGCTGAATGGCATCAAGGAGTGGCACATTTATCTTCACTTAGTTAAATATCTCAATTATCTTATCCATGTGTGGATTTTGCTTGTTGTTCTTTAGCCTATTAGGAAATGGTGCTATAGGCTTGTACACCTGACTGGTTGACTTATCTGTTTCAGATTCGTCAGATTTGGAAGGCTTGGGATTAGATGAGGTGGATGCTGGAGTGTGATTGTGCGGACTGGGATTGGATGGTGTTGACACTTGGTTATCAACTTTCTTTCCCGACCTCAATGTATGAACAGCATTACATTAATTCAATAATTGATCCTCAACCAAATGAGCCTGTTGTGAATTCCTAGGATTCATAATCGGTTGACTGGGCAAGGTACCTTTTTGCCTCTCATGTTATGGATTGGCTAAGTGGTTCATTTGACTCTCTAACCACTGTATTATTTGCATGAGGGAATCTTAGTTCTTCATGTACCTTTTCATATTTCTCTCAAAGTCAGTGATTCTTCTTTCAAGCTGAGGATTCTGAAAGGAAGGTTGCGGAGCTTGGTTGGGAAAATTTGTTGATAATGTGAAAAATTATTGGGAGAATTGTGAGGGTGATTTGGAAAGTTGGGTTGATGATTGAAAGAATTATTGGAATGATGGAAGTGGCTTGCATGGTTTGACCGTGGGTGATCATTATTTTGTTGGCTCCATGAGAAATTGGGGTGATTTCTCCAGCCAGGATTGTACGTGGAGCGTAAGGATCATTGTTCAGCCTTGAAAAGGCCGCATTCATTAGTTCAGAAAGGAGTTATTGAGCTTGAAATACAGGACACTCCTCAAACACATGATTCATGGCCTGACAGTAAGTGCAACCCGGAGTTAGAAATTGGTTCGGGCTGACTTGATTGACTGGACTTGGTTCCTTAGTTTCTAAAACTTCCAGTCTTCTTGCTAGGTTAGCTAACTTAGCCTCGTTAGATATGGATGATTCAATTGAATGGAGACCTCCTTTTGAAGAAATAGAGTTTGGATTCCTAGAACTTTCACTAGTAGGTTCCCATTGGATGGTCTTTTCAGCTAGATTCTCATATAAATCCCATCCTTCATGCTCATCCTTCTGTAAGAATCCCCCTTGGCACATACTTTCTAAGAGGGTCTTGGTTGAGTAGTCTAAACCAACATAAAGATTTGGCATTGTTGCCATTTCTAATGATGAGGACATTGGACAAGGAGGTCTTTGAAGCATTCAAAGTACCTCCAAACGGTTCACTAGGTTCTTGCTTGAACTGCATGATGTTTTTCCTAACGAGAGCGATCTTGTGAATTCGATAGAATTTCTTCAAGAAGACCTTGATAAAACCATCCCAGGATGTGATAGAGCCGGCCGCTAAGCTGTAAAGCTATTTCTTAGCTAAGTCCTTAAGAGCAAATGGGACAATTTCAACCTAATAGCATCATCTGCAAGGTGTGGGATTTTCATCATTAAGCATACTTCCTCAAATTCTCTTATGAAGAAATAAGCATCTTCGAACTCTAAGTCATGGAACTTAGGGAGTGTGTTGATGAACTGTGGCTTAAGCTCAAAGTTGTGTTCACTAATCGATGGAAGTTGGATGCAGGATGGAAGTGAGGTTCTAATAGGATAGAACCTATCCTACAAAGATGTTGGTTGAGTCATAACCGGATCTGGTCTTAGTTCAAACTTGAGTGGTGATGTGTTTTTAGTAAACCTAGATGAATTAGGGGCTCTTAACTACACTTGCATACACAAACACAATCACAAACAAGTTCACCAATAGTCAAGAAGAGAATACAACCAAGCCTAGTCTAAGGTAACCTTGACCTAGATAACTCCTAACTGGTTGATTGTCCACTGGAGGTATAATGCAGACTTTGACCACAAGCTAATCAGCCAGGTCAGGGCAAGATTGGTGGGAGGTTATCCATCAAAGACGTTCCTTAATTAAGTAACCACCAACCTTCGGGCTTTCGGCCCTTAATCCCCTTCCTAGACACCGATTTGGCAGGCGTCAAATCTAACACCTTCCTCCTTAGGATAATCTCCTAGTGAGTTCGAGATGTCCCTAAGGCCAACGTCTATCAGATTTTACTTAGGCCTAGGTTGTGCGTGCTTGAAGATAGTTTGTGGGCTAAGGAAGGGTAATGACTTCCCCACCTTATCTTGATTTGGGTTTTGCCCTTAGAATTGATTTGTGCAAGATGTGCAAGATATAGAAAAGTAGCATTCAAAAGCAAATATCACTCAAGAATGTTTCCTGAACTATATGCTATGCATACGTACCTTATCTCCAACTATCTTCAACAGTAATTGTAAAATAAACGTAAATAAACAAATGCCTAGAATGCAAGTCTAAACGTTTTTTAAGTAATTAACAATCACTCAAATTACTGTTGGATTAAAATAGGGATTGTGAATAGTAGATATAGCAAGAATATAACACACAAAAACTTAATTTTTGCAAGCAATATGTCCTGCAAAAAAGAGTTTTAGTAGTCCAACAAAATTTTCAACTTTTGCACTTGCAATTTCTTAAAATTCTGTTTCCTACTTTCGAGAGTAGGGACACAGAATAGCAAGTCTTCTCCTGCGAAGCTTGAATGCTAGATCTGAATCTTGAAGTCCCTGAAATAAGACACCAAACTTGTTAAAAAATAAATACACGGTTCCCTCCCCGGTAACGGTGCCAAATTTGATTGTAAAATGAAAGTGATATGAGAATTACCGTGTAGTTTTGGGCTAACGGGTCGTGTCCACGAGAAGGAATGCGATAGAAGCTTTTTGGTGTTTTGTTTAGAAAGCTAAGAATGGTGCTAGTTTTTTAGTTGAAAAAGAGAATGGAAAGAAGGAAGATGATTAAAAGAGAAATTGCAACTTTGGAGAAGGCTTTGGAAAAGGTGAATTTTATATAAAGTTTAAAAAGTGATTTGTTATTTTTAATGAAGAAGAAAATCTGGGCTCACTATCTCACTACTCAATGATATGTTCTTCTCTTGAAAATCTTAATGCTTCAACTTGATCATTGGTAAAACTTAAGATTGATTCTAGAAAGTTTTAAGCAAAACACATAAGATGGTTTAAAAGGTTAATTCTTTTCTTTAAGAAATCGTCTTGAGTTGAATGTTAAATCATCAAGAAGTTCAAGTATGAGATAAAAATGTTCGAGAGACATTTTGGAAAGAGCTAGAAGTTAAAAATCTAAACTCATCCTCATGTCCTTCAAGAACACTTTCAAGAAGAAAGGCTTAAGTTAGGCATGTAAATGATTCATTGGGTCATTTCATCAAAATCATTCGAAAAGAAGAGGGAACAGAGAGAGGAGTAATAGTGAGCCCAGAAAACCAATTTAGCTACTCATGAATAATACAAAACTAGATATGAAAATAACACAAGACATACCCATGAATTTGAGTGGAAGAGGAGAAAGCTTGATCCTTTATTGATGTCACTTCAATCTTCAGATTATAATCACTCAGTTCCTCTCTCTCACTGGTATTTGGACTAAACTACAAATTAAAGAATAGAGATACAACTTTTCTACACTAGCTAACAAAGAGTCTAAACCTTAATAATGAGCAAGAAATTTAATCCTAGTCCTCGCTAAATTTTCAGTACAAAATCCTGCCTTTTATAGGCAAAACCTAGAGGGAAGGGGGTGAGGACGCTCCCCTTATCTCTACCAACAAGTTGCGGATCCGCGGCTTGGGCCGCGGATCCGCGGCCTGGATGTGGCCAATTGGCCACATCCAGGTGGAGAATTGGTTGTCGTGGATTTGGACTCCCTTTTATCTTGTTGGTTTCACTGTTGCAACTCCCAGATTTGACGAAACGATCTTTGATTTGTTGGCTTCAACCGCTTAATTTAAGAAGATTCTTTTCAACCGATTTTCAACCTCTCTGATTTGCCAAGATCTGCCCTGATTTCCTAATTTTGAATTTATTCTGAATTAAATGGGCTTTTGGGCTCGTTTCTGTGGCCTATCCTTTAGCAATGGGCCTGCATTTTATAAAGAACACTAGGACTTATTAATATGATTTATTTAGATAACAAGCATGGAAATATGACAATATGTATGCACTATATGTGACCGATCACCCACGTAATGAGGGAGTTAACCCCCATTATGGAGGGTTTATAGGGGACAGTTTACCCTTGAAACCCCTATAAATAGCTCAGTTTGCTATTGAAAGAAAAGGATTTTTTGGTCGATTTGGAGAGAATCTCGATCAGAGCTTCTAGTTGATAAATTTTTAAGAGTTCAACTCTTCTAACAACTTGTTGAGTACAAGTTTGCTTTTGCCTTAAATCTCCTTGAGATTTTATTGGACAGGAGATGTGCTACTCCGTCCATAGTCCGAGGAGAAGGTTCCCAGAAGACTGTGACGCTCATCCGGTCAATAAAAAATAAGATTCACTTTCTACCGCCGCATCAAGAATCTAACATTAAATAAAGAGAAGATTTGAGCTTGAATATCTTCTCTCTTGTAATCGGGAGTTTTGATTGTTGTTGTAACTTTCTTTACAGTCAAATAAAGAATTTACAAGCGCTTTCAAATTTTCCCCATCAAACACAATGGGTTCATTTATCCCATTTCTGATAGTTAATGGTTAGTCCTGTCCACGGTGTCCCCAAGAAAGCTGGCTTTATAGGAGTGAAAAATGACAACAAAGAGTTAGTGCAAACACGACTCCCCACCAAGATTCGTGTCTGTATTGACTATCGAAAATTGAATGCTGCTACTCGTAAAGACAACTTCCCGCTACCCTTCATCGATCAAATGCTCGAACGCTTGGCTAGACACGAGTACTACTATGTTCTGGACGGTTACTCAGGATACAATTAGATCCCCATCGCCTACAGAGGACTAGGAGAAAACCACGTTCACTTGCCCATACAGAACTTTTGCCTACCGACGCATGCCCTTTGGATTATGCAACGCTCCCGCGACATTCCAACAATGCATGCTCAGTCTTTTCTTCGATATGGTAGAACATTTTCTAGAAATTTTCATAGATAATTTCTCTATCTAGGAGATTCATTTGATCAGTATCTTCATCACTTAGAGTTAGTTCTTCAATGATGCAAGAAAAAAATTTAACCCTGAATTGGGAAAAATGTCACTTATGGTGAGACAGGGGATTGTCTTAGGTCATGAGATCTTGAGGAGAGGGATCGAAGTTGACAAGGCTAAGATAGAAGTGATCGCTAAGCTTTCACCCCGAATACATTAAGAATATCCGATCTTTTTTAGGGCATGCTGGGTTTTACCGACGGTTTTTAAGGACTTTAGCAAAATCGCTAGTATAATAGTCCTAGATTTTTTCTTACACAATCCTTCAATTGATCCTTTACTAAAATTTTCTTTCTTAACCATTTAGATGTATGAAAAGTTTTCTAGCATACGATCGTTCAAAATTTCGGCAGCACCTCCTTTGTAACTTGTCACTTGTCTAAATGCAATACACATAATCAATAGTTCACTTGGCTAAACATCAATCACAACAACATATATAATCAAACAATGTCCACGCAGAATATTCACAGTATGTATGATCAAAGATCTCTCAAGAATGAACTCAACTTTCAGAATTCAACCTATATCATATCTTGTGGCAAAGAACACTAGGGAATAAGCTTTTACAACCATGAACCTGAACTTTTCTTACGTACATCAAGTTCACAACTACTACATTACCAATAGGCTAATCTGTCCATATATATGCATACGAATTGCAACAAAAAGATAACAAAAGGAACAAAACATCCCCAAAGAGTCACTATTTAACAATGAGCTCAATTCCGGTCCTTTATTTCTCCCATGAAGCTTCAAGCAGGGTCCTTGCCCTTATTTTATATTGAGAACATTTAAAAATAATAGAGTGAGCTTGGGAGCTCAATGAGTAAACTCTTTTTACATATACTTGAACTTATACAGGTTAACAATGTAATGCTAGGATTTGATATAATGACTTTTATGATTATGCCAAATCTTTATAAGATGTCTCTACTATCATGTGTTCTTCTTCTTATTCTTACCATAACTATATGTGAGTTCTTTTACCTTTAACTTTCAGCTTATTGCCATCATTTGCCCCTTCCATATTAGTGATCAGGAAAACACGTATACTATTAGTGTCAAACATTCTTATAACAACCAACAATTAGTCCCGTTTATAGATAATACAACACGAGTACACCGTCTTCTTACTCTCCCGACTCCCGCCAGTCCCTTCCTTTTATTTAACACTCATCAATAACACATCTTCTAACCCCACTGGCTCCCGGTGGCTGCTTCCTTCATTTAACAACCATCAATAACACCGTCTTTTAAACCCACCGGCTCCCGCTGGCCCCTTCCTTCATTTAACAACCATCAATGACACCGTCTTCTAACCCCACTGGCTCTCATCGACCCCTTCCTTCATTTAACAACCATAATGGCAATCCAACATGTACAACCCATAACCAACCAATTACATAATTTACCACCCATACATATATATACCAATTATATAGATCTACCATCATATAGATTTGTATAAGCATATTTCACATATGGAGATACCATGGTTTATCACATAATACATTTTCAATGTAAGCATCAACAATAATAATCTAATCTCATGCTATATTGCATCCAAATATTTATACTCATACAACACATCACCAAACTAACCATCAACAATAATATTCCTATCGCATGCTATTTTGTACCCAAATATTTATACTCATACTCGACCAAATAGATTACAATTGGCTTCCCCTTTTTACTTCATATGACACTTCCCTTTCAATTTATACTTAACTAATTTCTTTATTCCTAATATATATCCATTCTACTAATTCAAGTCTCTATAGGAGGCTACATGCAAAAACAGCGCCTAATCAACTATATACAGGTTCTTTTACTAACTTAACATCCTAGCTTAATGAAATTAAAGTTGTGAGTTTACTCACCTTCTTCAAAGATTTTTATGGTTAGATCTTACTTCTCGCACGTCAGAACAACCTCCCTATTCAAGAAAAACATGTGGATTACTTTTTAGTACTAATACCATCAAGAATATAGAGTTAAACACTGAAAATTTGGGTTTATTCCCCATTAAATTTCAGTCAGAATATTATCTTCTATAGGTGAATCTGAGCCCTAAAAGTCCAGATTTTGGTTGCAAAAATCACCCCCCAACTTGGACTAAACCCTACTGAAAATCCCCTCTCCTCTTCCTCCAGCTTCCCCCCACTAGCGCGGCCTCCTCCTCCTTGCGCGTCGTCAGCCTGGGTGCGGTCAGCCAGGGCGGCTGGGCCTGGGTGCAGCTGCATGGGTCCGGCTGCGCCAGGGGTAGCCCCTCCCCCTCTCGGGTTTCTCAAAGAAGAGGAAGAAGGGTGAGCAAGGGAGAGGAGAGAAAGAGAAGAGTTTGGGGGTTTCTCTGTTGAAGAAGAGGGATGGATTTCTAGGGTATTGGCCATGAAAGTTTGAAAGAGGAGATAAAAAATAAGGGTTCAGCTGAAGAGGAGATTTCTAGATCCAAATGGCACTCTAATTGCAAGTTTGCCCCCACAATCTCCACCGTCTAGTTGCTCTCTCCCAAAATCAGAAAATTACTAACCCTTCATTCCTCTCACCTATCCCCTTCCACTATCTATGAAAAGTAAAAAAATTACTATTATGTATTCTCTTCATTTTCTCACAAATATTTCTTGTATAACTTTGTATACTTATATGTTTATATACTCTAGTATTAATAGTGCACCCATATCATATACACAAAAATCATAATACATGTATTTACATACATAACACTAGGGAAAAATATTATTTATTAATTTCTCTGAGTAGGTAACTAATTAAATATAATATTTACAAATCCAATGGTAAGGGGTATTAAACTGGGATTATTATGTACCGGGTGTTACAGTTTACCCCCTTTAAAGGTTGTTTCGTCCTCGAAACTTAGTGTTCTTGCAATTAAGTGTGGGTAAGATTTTCACATCTCTTTCTCTGGATCCCACGTAGCTTCTTCGAATTTTTGATCTATAATACTTTCACCAAGGGAATTGCTTTGTTCCTCAGCTGCTTGATTAGTCTCTAATTTTGCATAATTTTCATCACATTCTAACATTTATTTGATAATAAATTCTGCTAATAATACCTTACTTGCTTGATCCTAGGTTCATGGTGTACAAATGGAAGAAGATCTAAATCACCATTTAATTAGTGATTAAAGGCCTATTAAGATAGCCATTGACCTAAGGAGCTAATTCTGTCAAAACCAGGGGTCAGAAATAAGAAACTGGCAATATCACCTGACAGAGGACCAACTAGGCAGCGCGCGGCTCGAAGCGCCGCGCGCGCGGCCACCGTATGGCCACGAAAACGCGATCTGGGCCGCGTTTCCACGACCGTACGGCCGCGGCGCGCGCGCCGCTTCAGGCCAGGGTTTGTCCCCTGGCCCCCTGTTCTCCTGGTGGCTATAAATACCTCCCTGGGTTCTAGAATTGAAGATATACAGAGTTTAGGGTAGTTTTTCATTCCATGTTGTAGTTTAGTTTAGATTAGATTAGTTCTTCTTCTTCCCCACTGTATTTTCTATTTTGTAGATCATGTAATAGGGAAAGAGAGTGATACATACTTGGAATGCAAGAGTGCTTATAATAGAAGGTGACAATGTATGAAAGGTGCTCTCTTTACCTCTCTATGTTTTCTTCTCTCCAATCTCTTTTACATGTGTAGCTAACTTTTCTCTCATGGTAACTAACTACTAACCATTAACTTGTTAACTTCTTTTATAATAATCCACATGAATCTAATAGCCTCGGTTTGGCCTTGCTCTTGCAAGAGCCATTGATGGCTCATGATGATGGATCTAACACTCTAACTTCCTTTCCACTAACAAGCTAACATTACTTTACTCCATGCTTACTTTTCTATAGTATTGATGGTTTAAGTGTAGCTTGCACTTGTTTGATGAGTTGGGTTGTGATGAGTTACATATGGTCATGCTTTGAATCGCTCTTGAATCAAGGACTAGTGATGGCTAATGATATATATGAGGCAACTATCACTAAGAGGTTGGCATGTTAGTGGAGCAATTAGTAGTTAGTGCCATGAGTTTTCTTTCTTTTTCACTTTGTTTAGAAACATTCCAAAAACCACAAATATATTCTTTTCTATGTTACTCACTTCTTTGTGTTTCACCGTACTTCTCTTTTCATTCTTTTCTTTCTTTTCTTTTCATTCTTTAAAACTTTGAAGAATCTTTAACAAACACGTGAATCAACCGGTAAAGCTTCTATCGCCTCCCATCCTTGTAGATTCGACTCGTTTTAGCCTCTATGCTATAACGGAAGTATCGAGGAAGCCAAAGCACACACACTTTAAATCTTCATTTCAAAACATACACTTTTAGTGCGCGGTTTTCCCCCGATCAAAATTTTGGCGCCGTTGCCCGGGGATGGGAACGGTTTGATTTCACAAGTTTGCTAACTTTTCTTCTTTGTTTCTTGGTGTGTAGGTTAAAGTTTTAGCATTGCAGAAGTCCACACTTACTCGAGTGTGGTTGGGTAATTCTTATATATTTTTATATTCTACTGCTAATTTTTTTTATATATTACCTGTACACTGAAATAATTGCAAGAACTAAAATATAGAAATTGGATGCTTTAAAACGGTTTAGACATTTGCTTCTAGGCACGTGTTAATTTTTATTCTAATATATTGTATTTTATTCTTATGTTGTTGTGATACTGATAGGAGGCGTACATATTACATTATATATAGTTAGGACAAACACTTCAGTGATTTACTCGCTTTTTTGTGTTCATCTTATCTATATTGCACACTTGCACAAATTTAACTTAAGGGCAAAACCCAAAACAACATAAGGTGGGGAAGTCATTACCCTCCCTTAGTCCAAAAATCACCTCCCCACTCATACAACCCAAGCCTTAATAAAATTTGCTAAACGTTGGCCCCTAGGGATATCTCGGACTCATTTAGGAGATTGACCTAAAGGGGAAGTTGTTAGAAGTTGACTCTTGTCAAATCGGTGTCTAAGGTTGGGAATTGAGAGGTGAAACCTCAAAGAACAGTGGTTTGGCATAATTAGGCCCATTGCTCCGGCACGGATACCTCCCACTGATCTTGCCCCTACCTGGCCGATTAACTCGTGGTCAGCGTCCTACAATTTACCCCCCGTGGACAGTCTAATCAGTTAGGAGTCGTCTAGGTCTAAGTCAACCGTAACATAGGCTTGTTTTCTTTTTCTTTTTCTTTTTCTTTGTTGTTTGTTTGTTTGTTTGCTTTTCTTTTTTGTAAATTGTGATATGAATTTTAATAACAACAATTCTTTCAATTATAATATGAATCCATATTTCACCCCGACCTCATCTGACTCGGATAACTCTGACCCGGCAATGTACAACATGAACCAGCCATATATGCCGGGTTGGAATTATCCGAATCAATATGACCCATATCCCCAGCCATATGACCATAATTTTCAAATAATTTCAACTCTTCACAGAGTTCATGGGGATTCACCTCCCCTGAGTCAAACTTTCAACCGCCTTGTCCACAATTTTCACAAAGTTCATTCCCCAATTTTGGTTCATATACTCTTTTTCCTGAACCACCAATTGAAGAAAAATCATCATTGGAAAGGAGTATAGAAGAGTCCTTACAACAAATATAAAATTTGCTCAATTCACAATCCTTCCCACATCAAACTCCACATACTCCTTTTCTAGAGCATCCAATTGAAGAAGAATCTGAGTTAGAAAAGCGTTTGGAAGTCTTTTGTGATAGAATGCAAAACATGTTGGACTCCTCATATCAACCAAATTTTCAAGAGTCCTACTCATCTTTTTCAGTCTCACTTATGCAAAATGAACAACCATCAATACTGGACTTGACTATGGAACCCTTGCGTGAGTCCGAGCAGCAATCGCAAAATCTGATGGAATCACAATTTCACCACAATTTCAAAAATCAACTTCCATACTCATCTTTTCAAGAAAACCAATTACAAAAAGTATGGAAGACATGATTCAAACTCAACATTCTGTTACCCAACCTGTCAGTAGCTTAGACTCAATAATGAGCAATTTGATCAATGAGAGCGAGGAAAATCTTTCTTGTCAACCATTGGCCACTCCTTATATCCCTAACTCTACTGATTGGACCCTTGAATCATGTCATTTTGAGAATCCAAATTCAATTTCAGAACACACATTCGAACTTGAGCAAACTCCAAGTTATGAAAGTCACCTGGACATTCTGGCAAGTTATCCTTTCCCTGAAATTGAAATCGAACCTGAATGTGATCCTGAACCTCTTGTTGGGAATTCCATTTCACTTTTTGATTCAATAATAACTCCGGTATCTTTACCAGATTTTTTCTCTATTCCGGAGTCAACATTGAATCCTATCCCAATACACCGTGAAATGGAATCACCTATCTTTTATGATCACACTTCATTGTTGGGGAAAGTGTGTGAATATCACTTCTTTGGTTTGAACCCTGTTTTTGACCAAATTCGACTCTCATTGTTGACTCTCGGCTTGATCTGAGTCAAATTTCTGAGTCGGTATCGATTTTTATTCCTGATTCCTTTGAGTTCAAATCCATCATCTTCCAAAATCACACTTCATTGTTGGATAAGAATGTTGACAAAAATGACTCAATAATTATTTTTGAAAATTAGAAATTAGATTGGGATAATATTTTAAATAAGACCATTCATTCAATCAACATTTTATTGGGTCATATTAAAGAGGTCATTGGTGGGTTCCTGCACGATCCACGCTATTTTGATTGGGTAGCAACGCTTGGCCCAATCAGACCACCACCGGAGCCACCCCTTGAGGTAATCTTCCTTCCCTCCCTATTTGTTTCATGTATTTACACATTCACGATGCATTGAGGACCATGCATGAGATAAGTGTGGGGGAGGGTTTACTAACGTAATTAGTTTTTTTTCTGTTACACTTCTTTTTAAATAAAAAACTTTTTATATAAAACTTTTCTTTTCTTTTTACAAAACTTTTTGAAACAAGAGAAATAGTTTTTGATTTATTTTTAAGAAAATTAAGATTATCTTAGGAATTATGAAGACCTCAAATTATGAAATTTTAAACTGAGTCAAAATAGATCTTGTCTAATTATAGGATAAGAAAGTAAAATTGAAAAGATAATTTGATCTTGAATTTTTTTACCTTAGATTTATGCACTCCACACTTACAATTTTTGGGATTGAAACAAAGACTAAAAATGCCATAAAAATATATATTAAAAAAATTATGTAAATAAAAATCACTTATTGAAGTTGGGTAATTATGCCTCAGGAAGCATGATTATTCATACCTAAAATGGTGAACAAAAAATAAAAAAACCCCCTTTAGTTTTGTGGCCTTGTTTACTCGAGTCCTTAAGTCCGAGGGATGTTTTCTCATTTGGTGCCCTAAGACCATCTGGTTTGGGAGTCACCGGCTAAAGGCTCACTACCCGAGTAAATAAGAAAGCCTAAGAAAACTAAGGGAAGAAAAAAATAAAAAATAAAATAAAAAAATAATATATATTAAATAAATGACATGAAAGTTTGAGTCGATATCCCAAAAATCTTCACAGTACACAAAGTACATATTTTTCTAAGAGTTTTATGAAAGATCAAGAGTCAATTCAATTTTAAATTCTTACATTTAATTTATAGCAAGATTTTTTGCATTTTGACTTAGTTTAAGAAAGAAAATTTTCTGGTTAACCTCTGACCTTGGATCACTTATATTTTCACAAAAATACTTCAACATTTTTCTCTATTTCAAAATACGTTTTAAAAAATACTAACATTTGATTTCTTTCTTTATGGATTTTGTTTGTGTAATCCGCTGAAAATCCTCAGGAGACAAAACTCCTCCTCTAGGGGAAACCTAGAGGTTTAACGGCTTGTTGCACATGCTCAGTGCAATCGCGTCACCTGCGAAAGTGGTGAAATAATTTCCTTAGGTTTTTTTTGTTGCTCGGGACGAGCAAAAGATAAGTGTGGGGGTGTGATTAGTCTCTAATTTTGCATAATTTTCATCACATTCTCACATTTATTTGATAATAAATTCTGCTAATAATACCTTACTTGCTTGATCCTAGGTTCATGGTGTGCAAATGAAGAAGATCTAAATCACCATTTAATTGGTGATTAAAGGCCTATTAAGATAGCCATTGACCTAAGGAGCTAATTCTGTCAAAATCAGGGGTCAGAAATCAGAAACTGGCAACATCACCTGACAGGGGACCAACTGGGCAGCGCGCGGCCACCGTATGGTCGCGGAAACGCGGCCTGGGCCGCGTTTCCACGGCCGTACGGCCGCGGCGCGCGCGCCGCCCTGGCCCCCTGTTCTTCTGGTGGCTATAAATACCCCCCTTGGGTTCCAGAGTTGAAGATATACAGAGTTTAGGGTAATTTTTCATTCCATGTTGTAGTTTAGTTTAGATTAGGTTAGTTCTTCTTGTTCCTCATTGTTTTTTCCATTTTGTAGATCTTGTAATAGGGAGAGAGAGTGATACATGCTTGGAATGCAAGAGTGCTTATAATAGAAGGTGACAATCTATGAAAGGTGCTCTCTTTACCTCTCTATGTTTTCTTCTCTCCAATCTCTTTTACATGTGTAGCTAACTTTTCTCTCATGGTAACCATGAAGGTTCACCTAGAGGGGGGTGAATAGGTGATGGCTAATCTAATGGTCACTTAATGCCAAATAATGCGGAAGCTAAAAACAATTATGACCTAAACTAAACTTTTACACTAAACACCACGTATAACACAAGAGTGTTGCCGAATTCCCCGTGAAGGGCTCTGGACAGACTCCTCTAGATTCTCCTTGAATGGGTTGAGGTGCCGCGTTGGCTCTCTTGGTTGAATAGAAGTGTTAGCAAACAATCACAAGCAACTATATCAAATAAGCACACAATATATATCAAGCATGTAAAGATAAACACAAAAGAAGCATGCAAGATATAAAAGAGACAAAGAGAGAGAGTGAGAGAGTGAGCAATCGCAAACACAAGGGATTTGTTTCGAGGTTCGAGCACCCTTGCTCTACATCCCCGCCTTCGACACACGAAGGATTTCCACTATGATCGATCCCAATGGATCACCCAGTGCCGCAACACCTACAACTCTCGGACTCCCTAGTCCGTACACACCGCAAGCCCACCGGCTCGCCGAGGCCGCACCTCAAACAAAGAGTTCGCACCCGAACCCGAAACAAGCGAGTCCACACTAGGACCCGAAACAATGCGAACACAACCGTCCGCCTTCTCAAAGAACAAAGAACAAGTCTTTGGTGATCACAACACTTTGATCACCTAAAAACTATCTCACTACTAAACACTCCTATAAGATGAATAGCAATGGATGGCTCAAGTGTTTGTGTGAGAAAAATAAGGAAGAGAATGGTGGAGGAAAACTCAAAGAATCTCTTTTAAAACACTCTAGATAAACTCTCCTTTTGATTGGAAATATTTGCTCTAAATCAAGTGGAGGAAAACCTCTAAATAGCTCAGGAAAAACTGGTGAAAAACCCACTTGAAAATCTTATCTCAAAACAATAACCAACCCCTAAATATATAGGCTGTCAAAAACTAGCCGTTGGGGTCTATCAGACCTGTAGGTCGACCGCCAACGGTCAAAAATCAGACCGTTGGAGCCTCCAGTCGACCGCCCGGTCGACCCAAAAGAACAGAGAGCACTGCTCTCAGTTCCGGTCGACAGGGTCGGCAGACCGGCATCTGCCAGGTCAAGGCGTGCACGTCCGTGCACGTCGGTCGACCGAGCCGGTCGACCGACTTCAGAGTTAGTCGACTAGCAAGGTAGTAAGTCGACTAGCTAAAGCCTGAAAACAAAAATCTGGGATTTAAAAAGTTTGTCTTTTTGGCTCAATAAAATCCCATAAAATACTTAAAAATCTACAAAAATAGTTTTACCAATATACTTTGATAAACAAACATGCTTGCACAAAATCAAGGCATGTTATAAAAGATTTGGACTATTTTTGTAATATGGAAATATTGGCTCAATTGAAAACTTGTATTTTTCTAAAACTTATTTTTCCAAAACTCCTTTAAATAAAAACTAGATATTTTGAACTCATTAAAGCATAGTGTGTATGGATATGATCCACTACACAAATAAGATGAAATATCTAAGTTTTTGACATTAAGCTCTAAACTTGATTTTGGTTAAAAGATATGTAAACATGAAAACCAAAATCCATATATGTATTTTCCAAAATGAAAAATCTTTTGTAAAAACAAAACTATCAAGAGTGTGTGTGTGTGATATATACTTGAGCAATCCACCAATTACTCTATCCTTTACATTTTAACTAAAAACAAAATCTTACTAAACAAACCTAGACACAAGTCTTGATCTTGAAGTCTTCCCTTGAAGTCTTCTCATCATCTTGACTTGGTCCAAATGCAATCCAACGACCTCGACTCCTCTTGAGTACTTGATGTGATCTTGATGCACAAGCTCTTGAATCAACCGGTGCTAGCTCCAAAATATGTCTTTAAATCCTTTGTTGAAGCTCCACACCTACTAAGATCTTGATAACAAATCTGTCACTAATTAAACACAAGATCATTAGTAAACATAACTACATGAGTTGATCATCATCAAAACTAGAGTGATGGGCCTTTGGGCCAACAATCTCCCCCTTTTTGATGATAACAAAACTCATGAAGTTATATATGCATGGATTAAAGTAAAGCTTCAAAGAAGCTCTCCCTTAACTCATGCATAACAAATAAACAAAATAAATATGCAATGAGGCACAAAAACATGTATGCAAATGTAGGAGTAAACATGCTAATCAAGCATAAGACAAATCAAATTCTTTTTCTCCTATTTGCAAAACAAAACATATATGCATAAACAATCCTTTTTCACAAAACATGCATATAAATCCAAAATCTTTCTCCCCCTTTTTGTCAATCATCAACAAAGGGGTAAAAACACAATTAACAAATTTTTCTCCCCCTTTTTGTCATAAACAAAGAGATCAAAAAGGGGTAAACTTAAATCAATAAAAGGTTATATGCGATATACATTCATGAAGAGGAAGACGTTAAGTTAGCTTCCCTACACATATGCATTACATGAAGAAGGGATGACAAGCCCCAATTCACATAACACATATTATGTAATGCATAAGAGGAGATGTAAAGCTCCCCTACCCACGTGTACCACATAAAGAAGAGTTGTCAAGCTCCTCAATATAACACTCAACATGAATCTATATGTAGAAGAGATGTTAAGCTCCCCTTGCATATAGGCAATATAGATCAAAACATTTTTTTTGATTTTTCTTAAACAAAATTTTTAAAGTATCAGAGCTTTTGTAAAACAAACAAATTTTAAGATACCAAATTGAAAATAATCATTATTGTAAATCATATTGATACTAATTGAAATTTAACAAATATGAAGTTGAAACATATTTATACCAATAGCAAACATAATGATCAAAAATTTTTATTTTTCATCATAAACTTTGTGCTTTTTAAAAAATGTGAACCAATTGTAAGTTAAGCACATGAAAATCATATATATGTATGAAATGAGTATACCAATTGACATTGATACATACATATATAAGAAAACAAAAATATGAGTATATACAAAAATTATCAATTTAGATACCAATTGAAAGAATCCAATGATACCAATTGACATAACAATAAGATCAAGTGTATATCTCATATAACTACCACCCAATCATGGTTCAAGTTTTTAAATGATTTTCATTTTAAAGCATACATGAACATGATCTCCCATCTAACCTCCCATTGAAAGTAGGGGTTTTCAAAAATAGATTTGAAAATATTTTAGCATTGAAAATCACTACCAAATGAAGAACAATTAACTAGTTAAAATAATTTTTGAAAAACTAGTTAAAGATCCTTCAAAAACATGAATCAAAGCATATATATTTCATGAATCATACCAAATACAAGAATTGACACTCGATCTATGAAGCTCAAAAATATGTTCATGAATCATAGTCATGACAAAAGAAATAAAGTGTGAGTATTCAAAAGTCATGTAAATAGCATTTTCATGAAAATAGACATTGAAGCTCAAAAAGTGTGAGTATCATTTTTTTTTAAATCATAACAATTCATTTTTTTCATAAAAACAAAGCACACCTCTAGGTATATGTATGATTTATCCAATCCTAACAATACACATACATATCCCAAACATAAAAGAGTTTATTAATAGTATTTGCATGAAGGCAAGAGACTCAAAATGGATATACATGTATATTTATTAGATTTGAATAAAAGATACATATACATGAAGTAAAACACGAAAATTGGCAAAACAAGTATAAATGAGAATCATCAAAACTAGTCTATACATATGTATATAGTGGGTACAAATGAACATGAAGTGCAAACATATATAAATCACGTGTAACTCACTATTTGTACATGTACAATACAAGTTTTGATAAAAACTACATCTAAGCATGTTTTTACCACATGAAGCACATAAAACAAATAAAAACATGATCATGCTAAAATATCATGAATGAGCAAGCATGAACATAAATAAAATGGGAGTTTAGAGATTGTTACCAACTCTAAAGCTCCAATCATGGTGGTTGTCCCACCAAAACCTCCTTGATAGCGATGCATCAATAAGTGTGTCCATCATATCCATTTGCATCCACCATCAAGGCACCATTCCTCTCACGTTTTGTGAGAGCCCTCACCTACATTAAAAACACACGGTGGGAGTTTTGGTACCCATATTTTCTTGGGTCCTTAGGGGTTAGTCTTGTAAGGAACCCAAAAATTTTTATTAGCAAAATTTAAAGAATGCAACTTGTCAAAATAAAATTTTGCTAAATGGCCTTTGCGGCTACAATGTGCACATACGTACACCTTAGTATGCTTATGTGTGTTGGTGTGGTCATGACGTGCAACAAAAGCATATGCATGATGAGGATGATGTGCATGAATGTGGAGTTTGTTTCTTTGAAAACAAGGACTCCAATTTCTTATGATTAAATGCACAATTGCTCAAAGTTGAGCTCAAACAATTAATCTTATTTTTCAAAACATTTACTTCATTTTGGTCAATAGAAGTGGTGGCATGTAAAGCATGATCAAAAGTCTTTTTCTTTTTAGAAACATTTTCTTTTTCTTTTTCAAAATTTTTCTTTTCAAAGTAGAGTTTTCTTGAAAAGCAATTTCTTTTTGTTTTTCCACCAAAACAATTTCATTTTTCAAAGTAGTGTTTCCTTCACAAAGATCATTCAATTTTGAAAGAAAGGAAACATTCTCATTTTTCAAATCTTCTTTTTCTTTTTCTAAGCATGCAATGCTACTTCTAGATGAATCATTTTCCTTATGCATGCAATCAAAATTCATTTTCAAATTTTTATTTTCCTTTTTAATCATGTCATATTTTTCAAGCAATAATTGACAAAAAGTGGTAAGCTCATCATATGACATGTCCTTATCCTCGGATTCAGTAGTTACCTCAAGGGGGTTATCCCCTTGGACCATGTAGCACAAGTTGGAGGTGTTGCTTCCAACATCCGAATCGCTCCCCGCATAGTATTGATCATTTTCGCCAAGGGAGATGAGGGTATTCCATATTACAAAAGCCGAATCAAAGTTAGAAACTCTAGATAAATAAATATCATCTAGGGTAGACTTTAAAGCATTAAGGGCTTTTACATTAGCCTCAATGTACTTGCTATTATTAACATATGAATCATTAGTGGTAGTAAGATAAACATGAATGCCTAGGGCTTTGAGGTACAAGGACATCTTCACCTTCCATATATGGATGTTAACAATGTCAAACATGGGTCGTGACATGAAGTCCATGGTGTGTGTACAAATTATTGTGATTAGCCTAAAAATGAGGATCTTTAACTATAGGTTGTTAGACCCAAATCAGAGTACCAAGCTCTGATACCAATTGAATGTTCACCTAGAGGGGGGGTGAATAGGTGATGGCTAATCTAATGGTCACTTAATGTCAAATAATGCGGAAGCTAAAAATAATTATGACCTAAACTAAACTTTTACACTAAACACCACGTATAATACAAGAGTGTTGCCGGATTCCCCGTGAAGGGCTCTGGACAAACTCCTCTAGATTCCCCTTGAATGGGTTGAGATGCCGCGTTGGCTCTCTTGGTTGAATACAAGTGTTAGCAAACAATCACAAGCAAGTATATCAAATAAGCACACAATATATATCAAGCATGTAAAGATAAACACAATAGAAGCATGCAAGATATAAAAGAGACAAAGAGAGAGAGAGAGAGTGAGCAATCGCAAACACAAGGGATTTGTTTCGAGGTTCGAGCACCCTTGCTCTATATCCCCGCCTTCGACACACGAAGGATTTCCACTATGATCGATCCCAATGGATCACCCGTGCCGCAACACCTACAACTCTTGGACTCCCTAATCCGTACACACCGCAAGCCCACCGGCTCACCGAGGCCGCACCTCAAACAAAGAGTTCGCACCCGAACCTGAAACAAGCGAGTCCACACTAGGACCCGAAATAATGCGAACACAACCGTCCGCCTTCTCAAACAACAAAGAACAAGTCTTTGGTGATCACAACACTTTGATCACCTAAAAACTATCTCACTACAACACTCCTATAAGATGAATAGCAATGGATGGCTCAAGTGTTTGTGTGAGAAAAACAAGGAAGAGAATGGTGGAGGAAAACTCAAAGAATCTCTTTTAAAACACTCTAGATAAACTCTCCTTTTGATTTGAAATATTTGCTCTAAATCAAGTGGAGGAAAACCTCTAAATAGCTCAGGAAAAACTGGTGAAAACCCACTTGAAAATCTTATCTCAAAACAATGACCAAACCCCAAATATATAGGCTGTCAAAAACTAGCCGTTGGGGTCTGTCAGACCTGTCAGTCGACCGCCCGGTCGACCGCCAAGGGTCAAAAATCAGACCGTTGGAGCCTCCGGTCGACCGCCCCGGTCGACCCAAAAGAACAGAGAGCACTGCTCTCAGTTCCGGTCGACAGGGTCGGCAGACCGGCCATCTGCCAGGTCAAGGCGTGCACGTCCGTGCACGTCGGTCGACCGAGCGGGTCGACCGACTTCAGAGTTAGTCGATTAGTAAGGTAGTAAGTCGACTAGCTAAAGCCTGAAAACAGAAATCTGGAATTTAAAAGTTTGTCTTTTTGGCTCAAATAAAATCCCATAAAATACTTAAAAATCTACAAAAATAGTTTTACCAATATACTTTGATAAACAAACATGCTTGCACAAAATCAAGGCATGTTATAAAAGATTTGGACTATTTTTGTAATATGGAAATATTGGCTCAATTGAAAACTTGTATTTTTCTAAAAACTTATTTTTTCAAAACTCCTTTAAATAAAACTAGATATTTTGAACTCATTAAAGCATAGTGTGTATGGATATGATCCACTACACAAATAAGATGAAATATCTAAGTTTTTGACATTAAGCTCTAAACTTGATTTTGGTTAAAAGATATGTAAACATGAAAACCAAAATCCATATATGTATTTTCCAAAATGAAAAATCTTTTGTAAAAACAAAACTATCAAGAGTGTGTGTGTGTGATATATACTTGAGCAATCCACCAATTACTCTATCCTTTACATTTTAACTAAAAACAAAATCTTACTAAACAAACCTAGACACAAGTCTTGATCTTGAAGTCTTCCCTTGAAGTCTTCTCATCATCTTGACTTGGTCCAAATGCAATCCAACGACCTCGACTCCTCTTGAGTACTTGATGTGATTTTGATGCACAAGCTCTTGAATCAACCGGTGCTAGCTCCAAAATATGTCTTTAAATCCTTTGTTGAAGCTCCACACCTACTAAGATCTTGATAACAAATCTGTCACTAATTAAACACAAGATCATTAGTAAACATAACTACATGAGTTGATCATCATCAAAACTAGAGTGATGGGCCTTTGGGCCAACAAACCACTAACCACTAACTTGTTAACTTCTTTTATGATAATCCACATGAATCTGATAGCCTCGGTTTGGCCTTGCTTTTGCAAGAGCCATTGATGGCTTATGATGATGGATCTAACACTCTAACTTCCTAACCACTAACCAGCTAACATTACTTTACTCCATGCTTACTTTTCTATAGTGTTGATGGTTTAAGTGTAGCTTGCACTTGTTTGATGAGTTGGGTTGTGATGAGTTACATATGGGTCATGCTTTGAATCGCTCTTGAACCAAGGACTAGTGATGGCTAATGATACATGTGAGGCAACTATCACTAAGAGGTTGGCATGTTAGTGGAGTCATTAGTAGTTAGTGCCATGAGTTTTCTTTCTTTTTCATTTTGTTTAGAAATATTCCAAAAACCACAAACATATTCGTTTCTATGTTACCCACTTCATTGTGTTTCACCGTACTTCTCTTTTCATTCTTTTCTCTCTTTTCTTTTCATTCTTTAAAACTTTGAAGAATCTTTAACAAACACGTGAATCAACCAGTAAAACTTCTATCGCCTCCCATCCTTATGGATTCGACTCGTTTTAGCCTCTATGCTATAACGGAAGTATCGAGGAAGCCAAAGCACACACACTTTAATTCTTCATTTCAAAACATACACTTTTAGTGCGCGGTTTTCCCCCGATCACTGCTTCACCTTGTAATCCAGGGTTTGCATTGATTCTTTTGTATATGACAAGCCTTCTTGAATCGGTAGCATCGAATAGCTAAGGATATGGTTGGGTCCGGTATATACTTTCTCAGCTGGGATATGTGAAACACGTCATGAATCTCTTCAGTATTTGGGGCAAGGCCAGTCGGTAAGCTAGTTGCTTGATTCTCTCCAATATTTCAAAGTGTCCTACATATCGAGAAACCAGTTTGTTTCTTATGCCAATGTATACTGCACCTTTCATTAGAGACACTTCCAAAAACACTTTATCCCCTATTGTGAATTCTAGGGGCCTGCAACGCTTGTCTGCATAAGCTTTCCGCCTTCTCTGGGCCATTTTTATTCTCTTCTTTATTATCTTGATCTTCTCTATTGTTTCTTGCACTAGCTGGGGGCCCAACAGTCTTTGATCTCCCATTTTTTCCCAAGAAATGAGAGATCTACGCTTCCTGCCATATAGAGCTTCAAACTGTGGCATTCCTATAGTGGACCAGTAGCTGTTGTTATATGTAAATTCCACCAATAGTATATACTTCTCTCCGTTATCTCTAAAATCTAATACAGATGCTCTCAGCATATTTTCTAATATCTGAATAGCCCTTTTTGATTTTCCATTTGCCTGAGAGTGTATCGTTGTACTCTTATGTAACTTGGTCCCTAATGCCTTGGATAAACTTACTCAAATCATGATAAAAATCAAGGATACCTATCTGAGATGATTGTTTCCGGCACTCCGTGTATTCCAAATATCTCTAGAAGGTAAATTTGTGCCAGCTTCTCCATTAAGTAGCCCACTCAGATGGGTAGGAAGTGTGCAGACTTGATGAGTCGATCCACCACTACCCATATAACATCGTGCCCCAGAGATGATCGGGAAACCTTGCAAAAAAATCCATTGTGATGTGACTTTACTTCTATTCAAGGATTGATAAGGACATCCGTAATCCCAGCGGTTTCTTATGTTCGGCCTTAATTTCTTGGCATTTAATATTTTTGGACAAAATTATCTATGTTCTTCATTCCTTCCCATCAGAAATTTGTTCCAAGATCTTGATACATCTTTGGTGCCCCCGAATGTGCCGTGTAAGGAGTACAATAAGCTTCTGACATAATCTTCTCCTTAGCCTTGTATCTAGTGGTATACACACTCGGCGTCCGATTTTTAACACTCATTTATCATAAATAAAGCCTTAAGTTTTCCCGCTTTGAACTCTCTCTAGAATTCTGCTTACTCCGCCATCCCTTTGTTGTGCTTCTTTGATTCGTTCATGCAAGTCATATTGAATGCTAATTTGGTTCAATTGCTTGTTACATTCTTGGATTCTCTCACTCCGACTTCTACTTGCATCTTTTCTAACTCCTCCAATAATCTTGGTTGTTAAGTCATCAATACAGCTAGTGATTCTCGTACTTCCGAATTAGAATATCGGCCACAACATTGGCTTTTACATGCTGATAGTTAATTGTCAAGTCATAATCTTTTATCAGTTCAATCATCTTCTTTGCCGCATGTTCAGCCCTTTTGGGGGAATATGCATTTTAAACTCTTGTGGTGTGTATAGACTTCACATAATATTCATACAGGTAATGTATCCATATCTTCAAGGCAAAAATGACTGTAGCCAATTCTAAGTCATGTGTAGGGTAATTCTTTTCATGATTCCTCAGTTGTCTGGAAGTATAAGCTATAAGTTTGTCGTGCTGCATTAACACACATCCTGACCCTTGCTTGGATGCATCGCTGTATACGACATATCCCTCGGTCGCCGAAGGCATAGTTAGGACTGGGACGAGGTTAGCCTATTCTTCAATTCTTGAAAGCTTTTCTTCTGGCTCTCTCCCCAGTTAACTTGATACATTTTTTGGTGAACTGAGTTAGGGGCATCACTATCTTAGAAAAGCCCTTTACGTTGATAGTAACCATGTAGACTTAAGAAACTTCTAATCTCCTTAGCATTGATAGGTTGGGACCAGTTTCGCATCGATTTATATGGAGTCCATTTGTATAAAAATAGTAATGATCCAGTTTGGAAATGTGCGCGGTTCACGGGTAGACCAAGGTTTTTAGTTTCATTTTAATTGATTATACCTACTCATATATCATATAGTAATAGGCGATTGTGATTAATGGGTAGACCCGCCCACTTGTTCTCACTAGTGGTGAGCCCCTTAATCCGCTCCTCTAATCAAAACGATTAAAGCGTTCTTGTTTAATTGTTTGTTGTTTGATTGGCACCCAACATACATAGATGGTCCCACTTGTCCATCTTGGAGGGGCCCAACGACAAAAACAAATAATTGAAGTACAAATCGGGGTCACCAAAATATGTCTAATTCGTTAATTTATTTGCCCTAGCCTAGCAATAATTAAACTAGCATTTTTTTTTCCCTTTAATAAAGAAAAAGAAGCTAAACAAGTATTTTTCTTAATCATAGCCAGTGATTGAAGGCCTCGAGGGTACTTAGATTTAGGTCTTCAAGTAGTTAGCTTCACTTGATTATACATGATAAAAACATTGTGAGACCACAGATCAAGAGGTGTTGATGTTGCACGTTATGCAGAAGCACTACCACTTGTTGAGATCAGATTGAGAATGTGTCGGTAAAGTAATTACAGATATAGCACAAATAATAAACAAAAGACGAGAATAAGGATTTAACAAGGTTTGACAATTTGCCTACGTCTTCGGGCGTCTTCGAGGCAGAAGGGAGAATATTTTATTCAATACCAAACGGTTTACAACGAGATACTATTGATCACAAAGTATCACATATTTATAGCCAGAGGAAAAACAACTAAATACCCAAATTTGGGTCAAAAATATAATCAGAGTTCAATTTGACACAGAATCTGAATCCAGAACGGGTTCACCAATTTTGTTGCAGAGCTTTCGAAAGCTCTTGATCAGCTTTCAAAAGGAGCCTTTCTGAAAGGAACTCCGTCTCAAAGCATTCGAAAGCTCTGAATCAGCTTTCAAAAGCTCACCACTCGAGAGTTGATCTGACTTGGTGCTTTTGAAAGATTCTTGAAACTTTCGAAAGCTTCAATCTTCAATCTCTAGTCTCTGACTGTCTCATGCTCCTTTCTCTCAACTAACTCCAATTGAGTTTAAAATGCTCCATTTTTTTATCTTCTCCCTTGCAATCGAACGACCCAAGAATTTGATTCTTTTAACTTTCTTTCTCTTTTTTCTTTTCATTTTTGAGAAAACTTTGTGCCCTTGCGTCATGAACATCAAGCAACAGGGTATCATTTTTTATTAACAAAATAAATAAATAAACCACAATACAGAAAGAAAATACATTCCAAATTTCTTACCCCTTTTTTATAACAAACCAAAATAAATTGAAAACATTAAAATTAAAAAGCAAGTTATCAGGTCAGTATTTCAAGCCTGTTTTTATTTCTATCTTCGAAAATAAGGTTTTAAGATTGAGTTTCAGCTCCAAATCTAATTTTTTAAACTCAAATTTCCGTCCAGGATCAATTAAACCAGGACTTTTATTTGAAAATCTTATTGTGCACAAGAATCACAAAGAGTTTTTTTTTTTTATATAAATTATTGTTATATTCACGCCACATAGCTAGCTTACAGTTCTGCATGATAATATCTTCAGTTTCGTAATTTTTTCAGCTACTTCTTGATGAGATGTTTATTTTTGCTGAGGTGGCTAGAAAATAAAGAATTTCACCATTTTTGGCTGAGGTGTCATGTGCAGTCTAATTATAATTTGAAAACGTATCTTTAAAATTAATTTTAACTTAATATTATTTTATAATCATTCAATTTTTTTACTATCATTTTTATATTACTAATTAAATATTAAAAAACACAATATAATTTTCGCTCATACTTCTACATTAAAATCAAATATTAAAAATGAGAATCAAACAATTTTTAATATTGGACTGCACTTTCATATCTTACATTCTCATTTTCATTTACACTTTTTTCTCCATTACCATCAGGCAAGCCATGCAGGCTCTTAGAATGATTGGAATCTAAGAGCTTGAGAGAGAGAACAAAACCCTACGGAGCCCCGTTTGGTGTTCTAGTACAGTGATAGCGACGTGCATGCCAGCAGTCACGAAACCTGAAAACCATATCTAAAATCCAAATGCAAATGTTATAAAAGAGAATTTTTATAAAAAAAAAAAAAAGTCTACCAGAGGATTTCTTATTCATATAACTTTAGAAATTTGTCACATTACTGTTTGTGTTGAAAATAACCTTTAGAAACAAATGCAAGATAGATTGAGAAAAAAAAATCCAGAATTATTGCTATTTGATCGGTGAAAGATCTTATCATTAAACTTGTTACTGAGCCAGTGAGGGCTCACTGTTAAAAATATGAGAGTGAGTTGTAGGGGAGCTCATTTTCAAATTTCAACTACAATTTATCTATCAAAATTGAAAAAAGAGAAATAAAATGTACGTTATATTATATTAACTGAAAAACAATACTCTCTATGTTCTATGCGCAATATTAGCCCGTGTCCAGCCACTGGAAACAAGGGAACATAATCTCATTATCAAGAAAACCAAAATAATTATGTGCATGATTTGGTTAACAAGAAATGGATAAGGAAGAATAGATAACATCATACTTTCGATTGGAATGGATAGGCGTGACTCATTCATTCCTAGTTGCAAATTAATCCTCTATTAATTTGCCCTCTAGACGTACTGAAGAAGTGAGAGTTTAGGCTCTAATACCACCTTGTAACGCCCCGATCCTGTGGATATGGAGACATTACTGTGACATATAAACGTAGATCGAAAATACCCTCACATATATGCGCTAAGCATCAGTACAGGAAAGAATCAGAGTACGGAAGCACGAAAGTAATATACATTCCAGTATAATCATACAAGTACATAGTTATAACAGAGAGTGATCTAATATTATAATAACATTATTTCGTCAAGAAATATAAAAGTAAGATTTACAATATGAACATTACAAAAGTTGCTCACGAGCTATAAGGAAATGCCAAGAACCGACCAAGGGAGACAAAAGAGGAGGCTGGAAGCACAGCTGGTCTGCCTGTTCCGCAAAGTGAACTTAGTTCTCAGCAGAAGGATTCACGTCAGTTCAAGCTTCGAGATCTGAACATAAAGTGAAAGTACACCTAGAGGGGGTGAATATGTGTATGGCTAATCTAATGACAAATGATGCGGAATTAAAAATAAATTGCAACACTTAGTGTAACCAAAGAGTGTAGCCGAATTCCCGACGAAGGGTTCTGGACTATCTCCTCTAAATTCTTCTAAATAAGAGTTGAGGTGCTATGTAAAGTTCTCTTGACTCAACACAGTTGAAGCACACAAATAATACCAAGCACATATGATATGAACAATATGAATCAATGTAAGATATAAAAAGAGCGAGAGAGAGAGTTTAGAGATAGCGGATCAATCGCAAACATAAAAATATGTTTCGAGGTTCGAGCCACTGCTCTACGTCCCCGCCTTCACACAGAACGATTTTCACTATATCGTCCACATAGGACTTCCAACACAGGGAATCTCTACTGACGATTTGGGTAAATATAAGTAGGAGTACACAACTCCTCTCTCCAACAAACACAACCTCTACACAAGAGGCAAGGCACAATAATAATCACCTCTACACTTAGAGGAATGGGCACTTAGCCAAATAACAATCACCTCTCATTAGAGGGATAAGGCTCAAAGACAACACTCTAACAATCACCTCTTCACTAAGAGGGATACCAACACAACCAAATCACCTTCACAATCACCTCTACACAAGAGGGATAACAACAAACCAAAATAAAAGAAGGTTTACAACTTTTTGTAGTCTCACTAAATTAAACTAATTTTTCTCACAAAACAAAGATCCTAATAGATAGGATATGTAGATAGCTCAAGTATGAGAAAATAAAGTTGTTTGAAACAAAGAAAAATACTTAGAAAAATCTCCAAATAGATATTGAAATCAAGATCAAAAACCAATTCCAAAAGACTCTCTTTTCTTTGAATTTTTCAACACTTTAAAACAAATAAAAATAGATCTTTTGATCACAAAAACTCTTACTGAAAAACACTTGAAAGATAAAAAATTTCCTCTTCACAAATCTTGGTGAAAGCAGCTAAGGAGGGGACTATCTATAACCCTTCAAAAAATCTGCCCGTTGGCAACCAGGAAAGGGCAGAAATGCCCTTCCGGTCGACCGATTGGTCGACCGTTGCGGTCGACCGACCAACGGTCATTTTTATGACCGTTGCGCCTCCGGTCACCGCCCGGTCGACAGGGCCAAAGCCAACGGTCGACCGCCCGGTCGACCAGCCCCCACCCGAGAGTGGGGTGCTTTAAGTCGGTCGACCGTGTAGTCGACCGGCCGAATGGCTGGCCTTTGTGCACGTCCCGTGCACATCGGTCGACCGTGACGGTCGACCGACCACTGGTCCAGTCGACCGCCAGTGCAGCCAGGCTGGGATAAAGGTATAAAAACTTGATTAATTTAATACCAATTAAATCCCATAAAATCACATAAATTTCACAAAAATAAGTTCCTATTAGATCTTTGAATACTAAACATGTGTGACTAAAAAATCAACACATATTACAAACTATTTGAACCATTTTTGTGATATTGAAATTAGGCTTTAAACAAAAATTGGTATTTTCCAAAAACTAAACTTTTGAAATGGAAATCCGTTTTCTCCAAAACTCATATAAATACAAAAACATGATATTGACACAACTTTGAAGTATATTGTATATGGATAGAATCCAATATACATATAAGATATATATATATCTATATTTTTGACATGAAATCCAAAATCGGTTAAACCAAAAACCAAAACTAATAAGCTTTAAACTTGTGTGTGTGTGTGTGTGAACTTGAGCATATTAACACTATCTACCTTTACACAAATTCTAAACATCTTAAACTAAACAAACTGAGGTCTTCTTTTAGAACTCCTTCTCCAAGTTGACTCGATTCAAACACAATCCAACGAGCTTTACTCCAACCGAGTGCTAGATGCGATCTTGACGCTTTAGCTCTTGAATCAACATGCGAAAGCTCTAAAACTTTTTGTTGAAGCTAATCACCTACTAATATCTTGGTCAATCACTAAAACTATTTAAACACAAGATTATTAGTAAACTATAACTACATGAGTTAATCATCATCAAAACTAGAGTGATGGGCCTCTGGGCTAACAATCTCCCCCTTTTTAATGATGACAAAACTCATAAAGTTATATATGCATGGATTAAAGTTAAGCTTCATAGAAGCTCCCCTTTAACTCATGCATAGCAATAAACAATAAAGATATTCAATAAATGTATAAAACAAATAACACATATATGCATAAATGAAGAATACTTTTTGTATAAACAAAATATATATGCTCTGATACCAATTGAAAAAATAAGCATGCATATAAATGACATAAACATGCATATATAAAACTCCAAATTTCTCTCCCCCTTTTTGTTAAATCATCAACAAAGGGGCATAAATAAACTCAAAAAAAAATTCTCCTTTTTTGTCAAATCAAAAAAGAAGGATGTATATGTGATACATTCATGAAGAGGAGAGACGTAAAGTTAACTCTCCCTGCATACATGCATTACATGAAAAAGAGATGACTAAACCCTAATCACATAACGCGTAATATTCAATGTATAAAAGAAAGTGTGAAGCTCCCTCTACACATGTGTAAGACATAGAGAAGAGAGGTCAAGCTCCTCAATATGAGATACACTCAACATGAATTTATATATAGAGAAGATATTAAGCTTCCCTTGTATATACGCAATACATATCAAAATATTATGATACCAATTGAAAAATTTATCAATTTATGATAAAGGTATACATCGAAACATTATGATACCAATTAATAATAAACAAATATTTTTAAGATACCAATTGAAAGTAAACAAAATTTTTAAGATACCAAAAGATACCAATTGTAAATATCTTGATACCAATCTGAAATGTCTTGTAAATTTTGATATCAATAGAGAATGAAACATTCTATGTTTTTGATACCAATTGAAATATATATATTGGAAATCTTGATACCAATTGAAAGTAAAAACCAAATTGTTTTAGGTAAACAAAACTCATATTAATATAGATACCAATTTAAAATGAAACATGATATTAATATTGAAAATGTTAGCATATACCAAAAAGTATTTTTCATCATAAAGAATGGGAGTAAGATACCAATTGAAAATAAAATCGATTGAAAGGTAAAAAACGAATTTTCTCGCCCTTTATGAAATACCAATAAAAATGATGCATAAGCTTGTATAAGACACCAATTGAAAATAATTGACATTAAGGACTAAATCATGCTTAGCTTAAACATAATTTGTGCTTTAAGATGTAAAGATATAGTAAGCACAATCAAATCACATATATGTATGAAAATGTAAATATCAGTCAAAATTGATATTATTTGAAGTTTGAAGCATACATATATAAAAAAATATGAGTGTACAAAAAATATATCAATTGAGATACCAATTGAAAATATGATGAGGAGCAAACGTATAACACATACTACCTCCCTTTTCACGCATATGTTTAAAAAATATTCAATATGGGTATACAAGACATGGTCGCCCATCAACCGTCCTTAGATGGAAGGGGTTTTCAAAAATAGGATTTGAAAATAATTTTAATAAGTTTGAAAACTCTTCCACAATGAAGAAATAAGTAACTAGTTTTATGATAATCATGAAAACTAGTATGAAATCCTTCAATAAGGAATAAGACAAGAATATATCTATGAAAACTTCACACAATCATTAACACTCAATTAGCAATAAAGCTCATGGAAATAAATCATGAGTAAACATCAAACATAGAGTGTAAAAAGTCATGTAATCAATAAAATCAAGAAAATAGGGCATTTAAGCTCAAATGAAATTTCCTTTCTTTAACAAAAATATAAAAGAAAATAATACTAATTTCAAGGCATATATATGTTTTGTCTAAATTAGAAGTATACATACATATCCCTAAACATGAATGAATTCATAATAAAATTTACATGAAAAGCAAGTGACTCTAGGATAGACATGTATATTTTAAAGTTTTGGCAAAATTGACAATACATGAAGTGAAATACATTTTCATGAAAAAAACATGTACAAAATAGGGAATACAAGCCAAAATGCACGAAACATCAAAACTAGGTTATACTAGTACATCTAATGGGTACAAATGAGTAATTAAGCATAAACATATTATAATCAATTTGTGGCTCACTAGTTATACAAGTATATACACAAGTTTTAATGAAAACTACATCTAAACATGTAATCAAAATATGAAGTGCAAAAGAATCATAAACATAACCAATATGATCATTAAGAAAATGCACATGTCTTAAAGTTATGATATACACAATAGCTAAACTAAAGTGAGAACACAAAATATGAATCCATATGAATATGGGTGTATCTCAAATACTACATATGTATATCACATGTCTAATTATCATAGCATTTATCATATAATCATGAGAAATCAAAACTTGCTAAAAATTAATAATATGAAAACATGTAAAGTAGAATAAGGAGTTAGAGATACCAAAATCATTAGGGCTAATCTCTAAATCTCCAAACCATGTGGTCCTCCCACCAAACTTTCCTTGAAAGTGATGCATTCAAAAGTGTCACCATATAACTCGGAACGCATTCACCTCAAGGCACCAATACCTCTCACGTCATGTGAGGGCCCACACCTTTATCATATATAATAGGGGTGAATTTTGCTACCCATACTCTATTAGGTCCATAGGGGTTAGTAGCTTTCCTACCCCAAACAAACTTATTTGCAAAATTTGAATCATTAATCCTATCATAACAAAATTTTGCAAGGTGGTCTTTACGTTCACAATGTGTAAAATTACACATGAGCATACATAGTGTTATGTGTATGAACGTGAGAAGCATGTGTATGTCGTGGTTTGTGTGCATGCATAGGAGGAGCATGTTTCTTGTGAAACATGAATTTCAACTCTGTGTGGTTCATGGCACATTGGCTTAAAGTGGAGCCCAAACAATCAATACTTTTTTTCAATACACAAATATCATTTTTAATACTTGAAGATAAAGTGGAGCATACAATAGGTACACTAGAAGATGGAGCATGGCAAACACGTGAATCTAAATCATTATCAAAGAAATATTTTCTTAGAAACTAAATCTAAATCTTTTGAAAATAAAGCAATTTTATTTTTTAAAGTTTCATTTTCTTTTAAAACGAAATCAAGTTTTGAAGTAAAAGTCTCATTTTTCTTCAAAACAATGTCACAATCATTTTTATTTTTTAAAATTTTGTTTTCATTTAGAGCAAGGTTAAGTTGGGATTTCAATGAGTCTCTTTCATTAGAAATCTCATACCTCTCTTGCATAGCCATATTAATTTTGAAAACAAATCTGTTAGCCCAAAAGGTTACACTCTCCATTTGTTTAGAGTTTTGATGATAACAAAACAAATAAGAGCTATTTGGTACTAATTAGTTTGTTTAAAATAAGTTTCAGTTAGTACCATATTTGGAGGCCATTCCTTAGCTATTGCAAGAACTTCTAAGTTCATGGAGCAAAAAAGGCGTTTTGCACATCAAGGAAGGAACATAGAAGAGAAGGCTCTAGCAAGGCATTGCATGGCTCAAGACTTCAAGATTGCTCAGGATTTTTCATTAGAATTGTTTCTAGTTTTATAGTTTTATTAAAGAATAGTGAATAGGTTTGAAGCTCTATCACACACGTTTTTGCACACATCTTATTTCCAAAAATATTTCCTATAATATGTACAAAAATATTTTTGTATACAATCTTCTGCCTACAAACTTATTTTTATGTTTTATATATATCTCTATTCAAAACTACTTTGTTAATATTAAATTCCCTTCAAAATTCTGTTTCAGTTTTGACTTTTGACCTGAGCCAGCCGACCGACCCTGTGTCAGGTCAAGTCGGTCGACCGTCCCAGTCGACCGAGGTTCTGGCAGCAGGTGCGTATCCGTGTGCACATTTTACGGTCGACCGCGCGGTCGACCGAAACCTGCCTGACTGTAAGTCGTTTGCTCTCTGTATTTTTCGGTCGACTGAACGGTCGACCGAGAGCCAGCAACGGCTCATATTTTTGAACGTCGGTCGACCGACCGGTCGACCGAGAGAGCCGTTTGACAGTAAACGGCTATTTTTCTGAGTTATTTTATTTTGTCTTTTTCTTTCTAAAAGGGGTTTAACTGATATTTGCTGATCCTAATACTTCCTAATTAGCCTTAAGTGAGTTTTATCTTTTAACCCTAGCCCTCTACTATAAATAGGGGTGTTTGGGGGAGAGGTTCATTACAAGAAAAATTTGCAAAAATTTCAAAAGTTTAAGGCATTCAAAAGAGCTTTGTTTCTTGGTTTTTGTGCTGAATATTTCTCTCATTTTCTGAAGTGTTTTCCAAAGACTCTCTGATTTCTTTTTCTTTTCCACTTACGCACAAGAGCTTCAATCCTCTCATTGTTCTACAAGGATTTTTGTAAGGGAAGAGAACTTTTCAAAAGAGAGTTTGTGGTCTTTTGATCACCAAGAGAGAACTTGTACTTGAGATTGTGGAGTTGGGTACTCCGGTGTATTTTGTAACATCTTTGTGAAGTTATAGTGGTTAGAAATCCTTCTGGGGAAGGCGGGGACGTAGAGCTGGGTGCTCGAACCTCGGAAAAATTCTCGGTGTTTGCGTTTGGTTTACTTGCTCTTGCTTCTTGCATTACTTTTATTGCTCTTATTACTTGCTCTTTATTTTCTTTGCAATATTCACTTGTTTTCATTCATCTTGTCAATCAAAGTCCCATACAACAAGATTGCATTGTGCATCTCCAACTCATATCCAGAGGAATCACGAGGAAGGAGTTCAGAGCCCTTCATGGGGAATCCGGCTTCTAGTCTTGTTTTGGGAGATTGTTGCATCATAATTTTATTTGTACATTGATTAGCATTATCACCTATTCACTCCCCCCCCTAGGTGATTTTCAATTGGTATCAGAGCTTGGACTTTAGGTTTGGCTTAGCATCCTTAGAGAGATCCTTAAAATTTGCTAATCAACATTTGCATTCATCCATTCATTCACTAGTAAACATGGCCAATAACATCAAAACCCCTCCTAATTTGATGGACTTAATTTCCTATTTGGAAGGTTAGGATGACTATTTTCCTACAATCTTTAGGAAACCTAGTAGCTAAATTCTTGACCAAACCCTATGTTGTACCCGATAGTGATGAAAGCACATGGACCGAATTTACCTTTAGAGAATATGAGGCAAACTCCAAGGCCCAAAATTCCCTTCTAACCGCCTTGAATGAGGATGACCTTACACGGGTAATTCATTGCCAATCCGCCTATGAGATTTGGCAACACTTGTTGGTCACTCACGAGGGGACATCACAAGTCAAGAGAGCTAAGATAGATCTCTTGAGGTCCCAATATGAATCCTTTAAAATGATTGATGATGAATCCATTGATTGCATGATTACAAGGTTTACTAAAATCACCAATGCTCTTTCTTCTTTAGGTGATGATATCTCCAATGACCAAAAGGTACGGAAAGTGATTCGGGCTCTTCCTTCATCATGGGAGATAAAGGCCACCACCTTAAAAGAATTGAACGACAAGGATGAAATGGATCTCGTAAGTCTCATCGGCAACTTGAAGACTCATGAGATGGAAAGAGGCAAGAGAAGATGTCGTTCCTCAAAAGAAGAAATCTATTGCTTTCAAGTCTTCATCCACTCTTGATGACGATGAAGAAGATGAAGAAGAAGATGAGGAGCTCTCCCTTCTTGTGCGAAATGTGAAGAGAATGTACCGGAAGAACAAGCTCAACTTTAGAAGGAAGTTTGAAGGAAAAGAGGAGAGAAGAATCATTTGCTACAATTGCCGAAAGCCCGGACACATCATGGCGGATTGCCCGGATTTCAAGAAGAAGATGACTTCCTCCTTCAAGCCAAAGAATCCGGTCGAAAAGAAAGCCTACAAAGCGACGTGGGATTCGAAAAGCGAATCCGAAGATGAGGTGGACACGGCGAACATGTGCTTCATGGCAAACACACCAAAGGTAACCCCACAACCTCTTGATGAAGAAGATGAATTAAGTAAAGAGGTTCTTGTACATGCTTTTGTTGAACTCTCCAAAACCTATGATAATAAAAAGATTGAATGCTCTAAATTGGAAAAGGAAGTTGCTTTTCTCAAAAATCAACTTGCTATTGTTTCTAGAGAAAAAGATGAAATTTCTTCCAATCTCATTTCTACTCAAAATGAATTTAGTGCTTACAAAGTTGCATGTAAAGCAAAATTTCCTAAGATTGATGAAAAAGAAATTTCTTCTTTAAAAACTAGAATCGTTGATTTTGAAAAGGTTTTGAAGGATTGTGCTTTTAACACTAAGAAACTTGAAGAAATGTTTTCTAAAAAGCACACTTCTCAGCTAAAGCTTCTCATGTCAAAATTCCTCATGCTCACACTACACACAACACTCATGTTAACACACACACATGTTAAATCACATGCTCACACACTCACTATACTTTTAAATATGGTAGAGTGTATAGATGTACTTATTGTGGTAAGAATGGACATTTGGCTAAGTTTTGTTATGACCAAGTTAATAGAACAAATAATCTTGTATGGGTTAATGACACTAACACTTTAGGACCCAAGAAAATGTGGGTACCAAAATCAAGTCCTAAATTATTTGATGTAGGTACACACAAAGGCTCCAAGACGTAGGGAGCGGTGGTACCTTGATAGTGGTTGTTCAAGACACATGACATGGGATATCAACAACTTTACAACCCTATCAAGGTACATGGAAGGTGGCACCGTCACCTTCAGGGATGACTCCAAGGGCAATATCATCGGTATAGGTAACATTCAAATTGGTGCATCTCCTATTATAGAAAATGTAGTTCTTGTTGATGGTTTGAAGCATAACTTGCTTAGTATTAGTCAACTTTGTGACCGTGGATTTAAAGTTATTTTTGATGATTCTTCTTGCAAGATTTTTGATGTTAAAACCAATGATTGTATTCTCACCGGTTTTTGTGACAATAATGTTTATATCATTGACATGCTTAATTTAGATTGTTCTACTAAATGCTTGAATGCTTTTGATGAAAATTCTTGGCTTTGGCATAGAAGATTAGGACATGTATCTTTTGATCATCTTTCTAGGATTAATTTTAAGGAATTGGTGAAGGGTATACCTTGCTTGAAGTTTGAGAAAGACCGCATTTGTGGTGCGTGTCAACTTAGAAAACAAACCAAGTCTTCTTTCAAACCAATCAAGAATATCATGTCAACTAGGCCATTAGAATTAATTCATATGGATCTTTTTGGACCAACTAAAACTAAGAGCTTAAATGGTAGTAGATTTGCATTTGTTTTAGTTGATGATTTTTCCCGTTTCACTTGGGTTTTCTTTTTGAACACAAAGATCAAACTTTTTCTCATTTCAAAGTTTTTCGAAAAAGGGTTGAAAAAGAAAAAGGTTTTTCGATTTTAAAAATAAGGAGTGATAGAGGTGATGAGTTTGTTAACCAACTCTTCATGACTTATTGTGATGAAAAGGAATCAAGCATGAAATGTCATATCCTAGAACTCCACAACAAAATGGAGTTGTAGAAAGAAAAAATAGAACACTTCAAGAGATGGCTAGGACCATGATAAGTGAATATGGCCTCCCTCAATATTTATGGGCCGAGGCCGTAAACACGCATGCTATATTTTAAATCGTATTTATTGTGTAAGAATTCTTCCAAAATATCTTTTGAAATGTATCATTCTAGAAAACCAAATGTTGCATATTTTAAAGTTTTTGGATGCAAGTGTTTTGTTTGAATACTAAAGATAACTTGGGTAAATTTGATGCTAAGGCTTATGAAGCAATCTTTGTTGGATATTCTACTACTAGCAAAGCTTATAGAGTATTCAATAGATCTTCACTTACCATTGAAGAATTCATGCATGTTAAGTTTGAAAAATCTAATGTGGTTGTTGAGAATGTTGTAGAGATTGACCCATTAGGTGAAGACATGGAGAGACTATCCTTGAAGGACTCACCCGCTCAAGAAGAAAAGCAAGAATCCATTGGTGATGTTCTAGAGGATAAAGAGGAAAGCTCTCAACCGCTTCCTAAAGCTTGGAGATATGCTACAAATCATCCCAAGGAGCTCATCTTAGGTGATGCATCTAAAGGGGTAACAACTCGCTCCAAATTTCATGACTTATGTGGTAACTTTACTTTCATTTCTCATTTTGAACCCAAAAGTATTCTCGAAGCCGAGGCGGACTCATATTGGTTGCTAGCCATGCAAGAGGAACTCAATCAATTTGAGCGCAATTGTAACACCCCGCTCCGGAATACGTACTTAGTTGCGTATTCAGATTTTTGATCGTATTTTTTCGATTTACCCTCTGTACTTATTTTGTATTATGAATTGTTTATATGATTGTTTTGTCTTAAATTTGGATTCGTGGACTCGGAGTCAGCCCTAGTCTGAACCGAAGACCCGATCCTAATGTATTACTTGATTTGGTCTTTCCGGTAATTAGATTTGACCGATTTTAGTTTCAAATATTATTTTCCTATATTTTAGATTTTATATGATTTTCTGAAATTTTCCTGAATTTAATTAGATATCTTCAAAACCGGTGTCGGCCAGTGCTGCTGACCGATTCCTGGATTTTTAGTTTACAAACGGTTTAGAATTTTTACAAGTACCTTTAGACATTATTTATTAAAATCATATTTTCTATCTACATACTTTTTCTGAGGATTTTATGAATTTATGAAAATTCCATCGGAGTCGGTAGCTAACTGATTCGGGATTTTTAGTTTTAAAACTATAAAGTATTTCTTAAAACGGATTTCACTATAATTCTTAGTTTAATATTCTTGATTTTTGATGTTTATTGTGGGACGTTCCGAGATACTTGATTTCGGGACGATTCCGGTATTTTCCCGAAAGATTTCCGCATCCGCAACCGAATCCCGGGAATCCGCCACTTTCATTATTTTTCATTTTCTCTTCCAAGAGAATAATTTTCCTTTCCATTTCTTTTCCTTTTCCTATTTTCTTTCTTTCCTTCCACCCTAAGTTTTCCCAAACTTTTACAACTTCCAATTCCTTCTCTAATCTTCCAATTACTTCCACCACAAATATCTCCACCTCACCCTCCACCTCACCCCTCACCATGGCCAGCCAAGTGTGGCTAGGAGAGACACCTCACCTCCCCTATTTACAAAAACCCCCTCTCTTTTAATTATTTGCACCTCCTTCACAAAATCTAAAACCTATAAATACTTTCCTTCCCCTTTCTTTATTCATTTTCACTTCATCTTTCTCTTTCTTCTCTTCACCAAACCCTAACCTCCAACATCTCCTTCACCTCCACCACCTCCGCCGGCGCCTCCGGCCACCACGACTCCGGCGAGAGACCCCGATCTCCGCCACCACTTCTTCTCACCAACACCAACAACAAAACCTCCAACCTCTACTTTCTTCTTCATCATCAACTTCCATCACCACCACCATCACTCCATCATCAACCACTCCTTTTGGTGAGTATTTCTACTCATCAAGACTTGGCTAATTCCTAGTATACTTTTGTTTACAATTCATGTATACTTGTGCCATCAAAATCATATTTTTAAATCATCAAACACAACCATCACAAATCTGTTCTGTATCCTGTTTTCAGTCGATTAGTCGACTTGACCTAGGAATTAGTCGACTTGAAACCCTTAGTTGAAACGTAACATTTTCTAGAACACAGTTTTAGTCGACTTAGGTTATTTATTAGTCGACTGGAAACCTCTATTAGTCGACTACTCCCTTGACCCTAGTCGACTAACTTTTCCTGAAACAGAATTCCAACTCTCTGGAACCCAGTTTTTAGTCGACTATACCAGACTGTTAGTCGACTAACCCCTTTATTAGTCGACTACTCTTTCCACCTAGTCGACTAACTTTGGCTGTCTGTTATAGTTGATTTCTTTCTTGAATATGAACCATATCCTTGAGTCTTATATCATATATTGGTATTGCTTGACTTGTCTATTGACAAACATCATCTTCCCTTCTCTCTTTCTCTCTCCTCTTCACTCTACATATTTATATATCATATATTATGGCGCATCCCGAATTCCGTGGATTTCGGACCTTTCGGCGTTTCTGGTGATTCAGGCGAGTATTCTCGCTCGCTACCCTCTTGCTCCCTATTTCATTGATTATGCAAATATTCTCGTTCTAGTCTCCATGTATTTTATTTCATGTTCTATATCTTTTACTGTTTTATACTATGCGTGGCCGACCCTTCGTGGTCGTTGTACTTTGGGTTACTTTTATGTTACCTTGCCATACCATTACCTCAGACTAGTCAGTTGCATGCTTTTATTTAACACATGTATATCACCTGACCATCTAGTGTGTTATCACCTGACCACCTGCCATGCTACTATTTGGCAAGACCCTTTAGTTATGCTATGACTTGCCCTGTCTATTATCAATCTCTTGCCATGACTTAACCCGACTATTATCAATCCTTTGATATGCTTGGTTGTTTACTAAATATCATCATCCTGTCATGCTATCACTTAACACCCAGCATGATAACTTGACTTGTGATTATCACCTTTACGGGAACTTTACTTTATTATCCTGTATCATGATCAGTGACTTGTATTCCTGCTTTATATGCAGTGACCTGACTATATAGTACTTATGTACTCCTGATTTCCTGATCATGTCCTGTTCCAGTTATTCCCGTAAAGTGATAATTAAACTAATGAATCCTAAAAAGGACCACTTGTATTGGGTCGGGGGAAACATGCGGATATCAATATGTGTTCGTGTTTACAGTGGCTTTTAGGAATGTTGTGCAACTACATGTTCCGGTCTGACCTGTGGGCCTCCAGGGGACCGAGGGGAGAGCTAGCTCCCTCATTACTGGTACCATCATGATAAGGGCATACATAAGTCCCTCCTGTTAGCCTTGCGGCTGGTTTCCGTTACCATGCAACGGAACAATCCTGGGCCGTGGTCCCGGGTATGTACGGGACCCACTGTAAACATAGTTCGTTGATACCCCCGCTAGTTTCCAATAACAACCTTGTTTTACTCGGATATGGATCTATGTGCGTTGGGACGCTAGTTCACATAGCTAGATATCAGGGTAAGACGAGTAATAATAAAGTGTCGTAATAACCGGCTCTTTAAGTTGTAAGTAGAGGTATGTGGAATGGGACGCATACTAAAGCCTGCAACTTAAACGGCTATGAATCTGTGATGTGCCTTACCATAATTACTTGTTCCGGACTTTATATCGGATTTCCTGTTTTATGAGTATTATGTTATGACCACCTTGTAACTCAGGTTGTATGTGCTTAGATTACGATGATATGAGATAAAGGTATATAGATGAGGGTTTCCTTGTTTGGATTATTCCTTCGATGTACTAGTCTCATAGAACCGTGATCTAAAACCATACAATCAGATTTACTCGTCCTTGGTTTTATTCGAATTTTCTGTTTTATGATTATTATGCCACACCTGTTCATATCTGCTCTAACCTATCTATCCCCTGAGTATTTCTTACTTGATATCATTTGTTATATGCATACTTGTACTCACCCTGCTTCGCCACTTGGTATTGGTACTACTCGCCTGGGGAGTGTCATTTGACTCCCCTGGATCCTCATGTCCAGGTCTTGGAGCTTGGAGCGTGTAGACTCTCCCTGTTGTGGATCAGAGTGGCGCAGCGGTAGCGTGGATCCCCAGCCGATCATCCAGAGCTCCATCCTTCCAGGCCCCCTTGTGGGTCTCTCGAGTTTTCCTTTATAAACTCGTGAGTGCCTTTTATACTGTTCATACTTGTATATTTCCTTGTATTCTCGCATTTGCGCTTATTAGTGATGTGATATTCATGTAATATTGGATCACTTCTGGTGATAACTCTGTGATTGTATTCATGTGTTGGAATGTATAATGCACCACTTACTTCCGTACTCTGATTCTTGTCTGTACTGATGCTTAACGTATATACGGGAGGGTAGTTCTGACCTACGTATATACGTTGCAGTGACGTCCCCGTATCCGTGGGATCGGGGCGTTACAGGATGGTATCAGAGCCTAGGCTCTAACTTCCTCAGTACGTCCAGAGGGCAAATTAATGGTAAAGAAATTTGCAACTGGAATACTTGAGTCTTGGTTATACATTCCAACTACAAGTGCAGAGTTATCTATTTCTTGGCCATCCTTCCTTTGATTCCTAATCCTTCCTATCCTTTCCCTGTTTTGGTTTTATGAAGCCCTTATACCAACATTAAGATATGATAGACTAGGAAGGTAGTGGCTGGTTCTGCATGAAGCTATTATGTGATCTCTTCGGTGAATTCTATGAAGCTTGGTATTCTCCAGATTGATCCTGATCTGGCTATCTTTCAGAAGTCAGCAGTCAGAATTCTCTACGGATATTCTTTCAGAGTGATTGGTGCCTGGTATTCGGGATTCTTAATTATCGGTCTTCTTTATTATTATGCTCAGGACTATCAGGATTTCCTTTATCTTCAGTATTCTGGCTTATTCTCGGAGGGCTATCAAATATGCAGTACAACTGGAATTCTAAAGATTTATACAGCCGGAAGTGCGGAGGATGATTATTGTTCAGTCGACCTGAGAGCCCTACCTATAGTGCTTCATATCTTAATTGGTATAAATTCCACCCTTGACTTCTTTGTGTTCATTTTACCCCTTACCGAAATTGCGAGGACGCAATTTTTTGTAAGGTGGATGGAATGTAACACCCCGCTCCCGGAATACGTACTTAGTTGCGTATTCAGATTTTTGATCATATTTTTTCGATTTACCCTCTGTACTTATTTTGTATTATGAATTGTTTATATGATTGTTTTGTCTTAAATTTGGATTCGTGGACTCGGAGTCAGCCCTAGTCTGAACCGAAGACCCGATCCTAATGTATTACTTGATTTGGTCTTTTCGGTAATTAGATTTGACCGATTTTAGTTTCAAATATTATTTTTCTATATTTTAGATTTTATATGATTTTCTGGAATTTTCCTGAATTTAATTAGATATCTTCAAAACCGGTGTCGGCCAGTGCTGCTGACCGATTCCCGGATTTTTAGTTTACAAACAGTTTAGAATTTCTACAAGTACCTTTAGACATTATTTCTTAAAATCATATTTTCTATCTACATACTTTTTCTGAGGATTTTATGAATTTATGAAAATTCCATCGGAGTCGGTAGCTAACTGATTCCGGGATTTTTAGTTTTAAAAACTATAAAGTATTTCTTAAAACGGATTTCACTATAATTCTTAGTTTAATATTCTTGATTTTTGATGTTTATTGTGGGACGTTCCGAGATACTTGATTTCGGGACGATTCCGGTATTTTCCCGAAGATTTCCGCATCCGCAACCGAATCCCGGGAATCCGCCACTTTCATTATTTTTCATTTTCTCTTCCAAGAGAATAATTTCCCTTTTCCATTTTCTTTTCCTTTTCCTATTTTCTTTCTTTCCTTCCACCCTAAGTTTTCCCAAAACTTTTACAACTTCCAATTCCTTCTCTAATCTTCCAATTACTTCCACCACAAATATCTCCACCTCACCCTCCACCTCACCCCTCACCATGGCCAGCCAAGTGTGGCTAGGAGAGACACCTCACCTCCCCTATTTACAAAAACCCCCCTCTCTTTTAATTATTTGCACCTCCTTCACAAAATCTAAAACCTATAAATACTTTCCTTCCCTTTCTTTATTCATTTTCACTTCATCTTTCTCTTTCTTCTCTCACCAAAACCCTAACCTCCAACATCTCCTTCACCTCCACCACCTCCGCCGGCGCCTCCGGCCACCACGACTCCGGCGAGAGACCCCGATCTCCGGCCACCACTTCTTCTCACCAACACCAACAACAAAACCTCCAACCTCTACTTTCTTCTTCATCATCAACTTCCATCACCACCACCATCACTCCATCATCAACCACTCCTTTTGGTGAGTATTTCTACTCATCAAGACTTGGCTAATTCCTAGTATACTTTTGTTTACAATTCATGTATACTTGTGCCATCAAAATCATATTTTAAATCATCAAACACAACCATCACAAATCTGTTCTGTATCCTGTTTTCAGTCGATTAGTCGACTTGACCTAGGAATTAGTCGACTTGAAACCCTTAGTTGAAACGTAACATTTTCTAGAACACAGTTTTAGTCGACTTAGGTTATTTATTAGTCGACTGGAAACCTCTATTAGTCGACTACTCCCTTGACCCTAGTCGACTAACTTTTCCTGAAACAGAATTCCAACTCTCTGGAACCCAGTTTTAGTCGACTATACCAGACTGTTAGTCGACTAACCCCTTTATTAGTCGACTACTCTTTCCACCTAGTCGACTAACTTTGGCTGTCTGTTATAGTTGATTTCTTTCTTGAATATGAACCATATCCTTGAGTCTTATATCATATATTGGTATTGCTTGACTTGTCTATTGACAAACATCATCTTCCCTTCTCTCTTTCTCTCTCCTCTTCACTCTACATATTTATATATCATATATTATGGCGCATCCCGAATTCCGTGGATTTCGGACCTTTCGGCGTTTCTGGAGATTCAGGCGAGTGTTCTCGCTCGCTACCCTCTTGCTCCCTATTTCATTGATTATGCAAATATTCTCGTTCTAGTCTCCATGTATTTTATTTCATGTTCTATATCTTTTACTGTTTTATACTATGCGTGGCCGACCCTTCGTGGTCGTTGTACTTTGGGTTACTTTTATGTTACCTTGCCATACCATTACCTCAGACTAGTCAGTTGCATGCTTTTATTTAACACATGTATATCACCTGACCATCTAGTGTGTTATCACCTGACCACCTGCCATGCTACTATTTGGCAAGACCCTTTAGTTATGCTATGACTTGCCCTGTCTATTATCAATCTCTTGCCATGACTTAACCCGACTATTATCAATCCTTTGATATGCTTGGTTGTTTACTAAATATCATCATCCTGTCATGCTATCACTTAACACCCAGCATGATAACTTGACTTGTGATTATCACCTTTACGGGAACTTTACTTTATTATCCTGTATCATGATCAGTGACTTGTATTCCTGCTTTATATGCAGTGACCTGACTATATAGTACTTATGTACTCCTGATTTCCTGATCATGTCCTGTTCCAGTTATTCCCGTAAAGTGATAATTAAACTAATGAATCCTAAAAGGACCAACTTGTATTGGGTCGGGGGAAACATGCGGATATCAATATGTGTTCGTGTTTACAGTGGCTTTTAGGATGTTGTGCAACTACATGTTCCGGTCTGACCTGTGGGCCTCCAGGGGACCGAGGGGAGAGCTGGCTCCCTCATTACTGGTACCATCATGATAAGGGCATACATAAGTCCCTCCTGTTAGCCTTGCGGCTGGTTTCCGTTACCATGCAACGGAACAATCCTGGGCCGTGGTCCCGGGTATGTACGGGACCCACTGTAAACATAGTTCGTTGATACCCCCGCTAGTTTCCAATAACAACCTTGTTTTACTCGGATATGGATCTATGTGCGTTGGGACGCTAGTTCACATAGCTAGATATCAGGGTAAGACGAGTAATAATAAAGTGTCGTAATAACCGGCTCTTTAAGTTGTAAGTAGAGGTATGTGGAATGGGACGCATACTAAAGCCTGCAACTTAAACGGCTATGAATCTGTGATGTGCCTTACCATAATTACTTGTTCCGGACTTTATATCGGATTTCCTATTTTATGAGTATTATGTTATGACCACCTTGTAACTCAGGTTGTATGTGCTTAGATTACGATGATATGAGATAAAGGTATATAGATGAGGGTTTCCTTGTTTGATTATTCCTTCGATGTACTAGTCTCATAGAACCGTGATCTAAAACCATACAATCAGATTTACTCGTCCTTGGTTTTATTCGAATTTCCTGTTTTATGATTATTATGCCACACCTGTTCATATCTGCTCTAACCTATCTATCCCCTGAGTATTTCTTACTTGATATCATTTGTTATATGCATACTTGTACTCACCCTGCTTCGCCACTTGGTATTGGTACTACTCGCCTGGGGAGTGTCATTTGACTCCCCTGGATCCTCATGTCTAGGTCTTGGAGCTTGGAGCGTGTAGATTCTTCCTGTTGTTGATCAGAGTGGCGCAGCGGTAGCGTGGATCCCCAGCCGATCATCCAGAGCTCCATCCTTCCAGGCCCCCTTGTGGGTCTCTCGAGTTTTCCTTTATAAACTCGTGAGTGCCTTTTATACTGTTCATACTTGTATATTTCCTTGTATTCTCGCATTTGCGCTTATTAGTGATGTGATATTCATGTAATATTGGATCACTTCTGGTGATAACTCTGTGATTGTATTCATGTGTTGGAATGTATAATGCACCACTTACTTCCGTACTCTGATTCTTGTCTGTACTGATGCTTAGCGTATATACGGGAGGGTAGTTCTGACCTACGTATATACGTTGCAGTGACGTCCCCGTATCCGTGGGATCGGGGCGTTACAGCAATCAAGTTTGACACCTTGTTCCTAGGCCCACGATAGACCAATAATTGGTACTAAGTGGATCTTTAGAAACAAGATGGATGAGTCCGATAATGTCATTAGGAATAAAGCTAGGTTAGTTGCCCAAGGTTACACTCAACTTGAGGGAATTGACTTTGAGGAGACCTTTGCACCCCGTAGCACGGCTTGAAGCCATACGGATGACACTAGCTTTTGCATCTTTTAAAATTTTAAACTTTTTCAAATGGATGTGAAAAGTGCATTTTTGAATGGTTTTATAAATGAAGAAGTTTATGTTGAACAACCTCCCAGTTTTGTTGATCATGTTCATCCTAATTTTATTTTTAAACTTGATAAAGCTTTGTATGGATTGAAACAAGCTCCAAGAGCTTGGTATGAAAGGCTTTCTAGTTTTCTCATTTCAAATGATTTTGTTAAAGGCAAAGTAGACACAACTCTTTTTTACTAAGCATGTTGATAATGACATTTTAATTGTGCAAATTTATGTTGATGATATAATTTTTGGATCTTCTAATGAGTTTTTATGCAAGGAGTTTGAAAAGGTTATGCAATGTGAGTTTGAAATGTCTTCAATGGGTGAATTGAATTTCTTTCTTGGACTCCAAATCAAGCAATTGCAAGATGGGAATTTCATATGTCAAGCCAAGTACGCAAAGGAACTCGTAAAGAAGTTTGGATTTGAAGGCTCCAAAGTTTGCAACACTCCCATGGCAACTACAACCAAGCTTGATAAGGATGACCAAGGTAAAAATGTTGATATTAAATTGTATAGAAGCATGATAGGTAGTCTTTTGTATTTGACGGTAAGTAGGCTGGACATAATGTTTAGTGTGTGTCTTTGTGCTAGATTTCAATCGTGTCCCAAAGAGTCCCATCTTATTGCGGTAAAACGCATTATTCGTTATATTAAGAGCACAATTGGAATGGGTCTTTGGTATCCGAAAACCGGAGATTTCTCAATGACGAGTTATTCAGATGCCGACTATGCGGGTTGTAGAGTAGATAGAAAGAGTACTAGTGGGACATGTCAATTTCTTGGTAATTGTCTTGTTTCATGGTCCTCTAGGAAATAAAATTCCGTAGCTCTCTCAACCGCCGAGGCGGAGTATATTGCCGCAGGGGCTTGTTGTGCACAAGTCCTTTGGATGAAACATACTCTCCTTGATTATGATTTGCATTATAACCATATAAAAATATTTTGTGATAATACTAGTACTATACATATGACTAAGAATGCAAATCAACATAGTAAGACCAAGCACATTGAGATTAGATATCACTTTCTTAGAGATCATTTTGAGAAAGAAGATATAGATATTGATTATGTTTCTACGGATTTGCAGCTTGCCGATATTTTCACTAAACCACTTGATTTTGTTAGATTTTCTTTTATTTGTGGTGAACTCAATGTTTGTGTTATTGAATAAAAATGTTTTTCTTAACCCTTTTTGATGTATGACAAAAAGGGGGAGAATGAGTTTATGTAATGGAAATATGGGTTCATATGGTCATATGGTTTTGGTTCCATATGAGTTTATATATGTTTTTAGTTTTTGATGCGTTTTCATGAATTCTTGTATTTGAGTTTAAGTGTTTTGCAAGTGTTTTATATCTCATGGTGTTTATGATTTTTTAGTCTCATGGTTTTTGCTTGCAACTCATATGGTTTTTCTTTGTTTAACATGGCATAATTTGAGGGGAGCTTACACCCTCTCTTTTATTTTTATTATAACCTATTTGTTTTGTCATCATCAAAAGGGGGAGATTGTTGGCCCAAAAGGTTACACTCTCCATTTGTTTAGAGTTTTGATGATAACAAAACAAATAAGAGCTATTTGGTATTAATTAGTTTGTTTAAGATAAGTTTCAGGTTAGTACCATATTTGGAGGCCATTGCTTAGCTATTGCAAGAACTTCTAAGTTCATGGAGCAAAGAAGGCATTTTGCACATCAAGGAAGGAACATAGAAGAGAAGGCTCTAGCAAGGCATTACATGGCTCAAGACTTCAAGATTGCTCAGGATTTTTCATTAGAATTGTTTCTAGTTTTATAGTTTTGTTAAAGAATAGTGAATAGGTTTGAAGCTCTATCACACACGTTTTTGCACACATATTATTTCCAAAATATTTCCTATAATATGTACAAAAATATTTTTGTATACAATCTTCTGCCTACAAACTTATTTTTATGTTTTATATATATCTCTATTCAAAACTACTTTGTTTAATTTTAAATTCCCTTCAAAATTCTATTTCAGTTTTGACTTTTGACCTGAGCCGGCCGACCGACCTGCCGACCGACCCTGTGTCAGGTCATGTCGGTCGACCGTCTTAGTCGACCGAGGTTCTGGCAGCAGGTGCGTATCCGTGTGCACGTTTTACGGTCGACCGCGCGGTCGACCGAAACCTGCCTGACTGTAAGTCGTTTGCTCTCTCTATTTTTCGGTCGACCGAACGGTCGACCGAGAGCCGGCAACGGCTCTTATTTTTTGAATGTCGGTCGACCGACCGGTCGACCGAGAGAGCCGTTTGAACAGAAAACGGCTATTTTTCTGAGTTGTTTTATTTTTGTCTTTTTCTTTCTAAAAGGGGTTTAACTGATATTTGCTGATCCTAATACTTCCTAATTAGCCTTAAATGAGTTTTATCTTTTAACCCTAGCCCTCTACTATAAATAGGGGTGTTTAGGGAGAGGTTCATTACAAGAAAATTTGCAAAAGTTTCAAAAGTTTAAGGCATTCAAAAGAGCTTTGTTTCTTGGTTTTGTGCTGAATATTTCTCTCATTTTCTGAAGTATTTTCCAAAGACTCTTTGATTTCTTTTTCTTTTCCACTTACACACAAGAGCTTCAATCCTCTCATTGTTCTACAGGATTTTTGTAAGGGAAGAGAACTTTTCAAAAGAGTTTGTGGTCTTTTGATCACCAAGAGAGAACTTGTATTTGAGATTGTGGAGTTGGGTACTCCGGTGTATTTTGTAACATCTTTGTGAAGTTATAGTGATTAGAAATCCTTCTGGGGAAGGCGGGGACGTAGAGCTGGGTGCTCGAACCTCAGAAAAATTCTCGATGTTTGCGTTTTGTTTATTTGCTCTTGCTTCTTGCTTTACTTTCATTACTCTTATTACTTGCTCTTTATTTTCTTTGCAATATTCACTTGTTTTCATTCATCTTGTCAATCAAAGTCCCATACAACAAGATTGCATTGTGCACCTCCAACTCATATCCAGAGGAATCACGAGGAAGGAGTTCAGAGCCCTTCACGGGGAATCCGGCTTCTAGTCTTGTTTTGGGAGATTGTTGCATCATAATTTTTATTTGTGCATTGATTAGAATTATCACCTATTCACCCCCCCCAGGTGATTTTCAAAATCCTCATTTTCTTCTTTTATTTTAAAGGTTTTCTTTTTCAAAACCTGATATTTTTCTAGCAATTTTCACACACAAGAGATAGTTTTTCATTTAAAGCATCGGCATGCATATAGTCATCACCGGAAGGACTAGCACTATCATCTAATTGAGTATCCGAGTTCACCTCAAGGGAGTCATTCCCTTGGACCATGTAGCAAGCTTGTTCGGATTCTCCTCCACTAGATTCCTCCTCCACACAGTTCGACGTTTGTAGATTGGGAGAGGTCAAAGTGTTCCACACTGCAAAAGCGGAATCACAATGAGAAACCATAGAAAGAAAATCTTTGCTAAGTGAGTTTCTAAGAGCCATTAGGGCTTGTGCATTGGCCTCTATATGCTTACTATTATCAAGATAAGATTTCTTGGTAGTGGTAAGGTAAACATGCATTCCTAGGGCTTTTAAGTACATACTCATTTTAAGCTTCCATACATCGATGTTAGAAACATCAAACATAGGAGGGGTCATGAAGTCCATGAGTGTAAACTATATGTGTGCAAATACAGATAAAGATTAGCACCAAGATCTCACTCCTAGGCGGTTAAACCTAATATCAGGAGCGTAGGCTCTAATACCAATTGAAAGTACACCTAGAGAGGGCTAAATAGGTATATGGCTAATCTAATAATAAATGATGAGGAATTAAAAATAAATTGCAACACACTTAGTGTAACCAAGAGTGTAGCCGAATCCCGGCGAAGGGCTCTGGACTATCTCCTCTAAATTCTTCTAAATAAGAGTTGAGGTGCTATGTAAAGTTCTCTTGATTCAACATAGTTGAGGCACACAAACAATGCCAAGCACATATGATATGAATAATATGAATCAATGTAAGATATAAAAGAGAGCGAGAGAGAGTTTAGAGATAGCGGATCAATCGCAAACACAAAAATATGTTTCGAGATTCGAGCCACTGCTCTACATCTCCGCCTTCACACAGAAGGATTTTCACTATATCGTCCACATAGGACTTCCAACACAGGGAATCTCTACTGAGGATTTGGGTAATATAAGTAGGAGTACACATCTCCTCTCTCCAACAAACACAACCTCTACACAAGAGGCAAGGCACAATAATAATCACCTCTACACTTAGAGGAATGGGCACTTAGCCAAACAACAATCACCTCTCATTAGAGGGATAAAACTCAAAGCCAACACTCCAACAATCACCTCTTCACTAAGAGGGATACAAACACAACCAAATCACCTTCACAATCACCTCTACACAAGAGGGATAACAACAAACCCAATAAAAGAAGGTTTATAACTCTTTGTGGTCTCACTAAACGACAAACTAATTTTTCTCACAAAACAAAGATCCTAATAGATAGGATAGATAGATAGCTCAAGTGTGAGAAATAAAGTGTTTGAAAGAAAAACACTTAGAAAAATCTCCAAATAGATATTGAAATGAAGATCAAAAACTAATTCTCAAAAGACTCTCTTTTCTTTGAATTTTCCAACACTTTAAAATAATAAAAATAATCTTTTGACCACAAAAACTCTTGCTGAAAAGCACTTGAAAGATAGAAATTTTTCTCTTCACAAATCTTGGTGAAATCAACTAAGGAGGGGGCTATCTATAACCCTCCAAAAAATCTGCTCGTTGGCAGCCAGGAAAAGGCAGAAATGCCCTTCCGGTCGACCGGCCGACGGTCATTTTTATGATCGTTGCGCCTCCAGTCGACCGCCCGGTCGATCGGGCCAAAGCCAACGGTCGACCGCCCAGTCGACTGGCCCCCACCCGATAGTGGGGTGCTTTCAGTCGATCGACCGCGCGATCAACCGGCCGCATGGCTGGCCTTTTTGTGCACGTCCCGTGCACATCGATCGACTGTGACGGTCGACCGATCACTGGTCTGGTCGACCGCCAGTGCAGTCAGGCTGGGATAAATAGGTATAAAAACTTGGTTAATTTAATACTAATTAAATCCCATAAAATCACATAAATTCCACAAAAATAAGTTCTTATTAGATCTTTGAATACCAAACATGTGTGACTAAAAATCAACACATATTACAAACTATTTGAAGCATTTTTATGATATTGAAATTAGGCTTTAAACGAAAATCAGTATTTTCCAAAAACTAAACTTTTAAAATGGAAATCCATTTTCTCCAAAACTCATATAAATACAAAAACATGATATTGACACAACTTTGAAGTATATTGTATATGGATAGAATCCAATATACATACAAGATATATATATCTATATTTTTGACATGAAATCTAAAATCTGTTAAACTGAAAACCAAACCAATAAACTTTAAACTTGTGTGTGTGTGTGTGAACTTGAGCATATCAACACTATCTACCTTTATACGAGATCTAAACATCTTAAACTAAACAAACCGAGGTCCTCTTGTAGAACTCCTTGTCCAAGTTGACTCGATCCAAACACGATCTAATGAGCTTGACTCCAACCGAGTGCTAGATGCGATATTGACACTCGAGCACTTGAATGAACATGTGAAAGCTCCAAAATTCCTTTATTGAAGCTAATCATCTACTAATATCTTGGTCAATTACTAAAACTATTTAAACACAAGATTATTAGTAAACTATAACTACATGAGTTAATCATCATCAAAACTAAAGTGATGGGCCTCTGGGCCAACATAAAGGTCCAGGGGAGTCAGAAAGCTACCCAACGAGTGGTGATGCAAATGCCAAGTGGCGTGCAGAGGAAGCATATGTGTATCGATAATCCGAATCATAAACATGTATTGAAAACGGTGTCGTGAGCATAAGCACACAGGAACAGGTAAGGAGGCTGAAAATAAAGTAGATAAGGCAATACCAGTTATCTCCTAAAATAACATAAATTGATAAAACAGAAATAACATCGTATATGAGTAAAACCAATCATATAAGCTTAGATTATGGCTCCATGAGACTAGTATGTCATAGGAGTAATCCAAGTAAGAAAACCATCATCTATATACCTTTACCCTATGTTACCACAACCTAAGCGTATACAAGCCGGGTTGCAAAACAACACAACAAATTGTATATTAATATCTTATTAAGCTAGGTGATTGGTCGCTAATGTTGCACATTTAGTATCATATTTCCATACTTATTATAGAATAAAATCTGCATTGTCCTAATTAAATGTTAATTTATTTGCAGGCCCATTCCTTAAGGAGAGTGAAGAGAAATGAGCCCAAAAGCCCACTAAATTCTGAATTAAATCAGAATTAATTTGAACTCAGTGAATCAGGGAAAATCAAGAGGTTGAAAACCGGTTGAGAAGAATCCTCTCAGAATCGATCGGTTGAAGCAAAGATCAACGGCCATTTCTTCAAAATCTCGGAGCTAAACTGCAAATCCAACCCAAGATAAAGACAGAACGAGATGCCGGGGAGACTCACCAACAGGGTGTGGCCACCTGGCCACACCCTGGCCGCGGAAACGCAGCCAAAGCCGCGTTTCCGCGGCTTGGTTAGCAAGTTAGGGGAGTGTTTGCTCCGCCAATCTTCCCGAGATCCTGTAGGTTGGGTTTTTGCCTATAAAAGGCAGTATTTGCACTGAAAAAGGGACGACCATGCAGAGATAGGATTAGTCCAGTTTTCATTCTTTGTAGTTTAGGTTTTTCTTTTCTTTTTATGTAATTGTAATTTGTATGTAAGCTTAGGTTAGATTGAGATTCATGTAAGTAAGAGAGAGAGGCTTATGTTGAGAGTGACACCGATGTACCCTCCTTTCTTCCATCGTTTCTGCAAGCAATAAAGGTAAATACTTTTTTTATGTTCGTCTCTTTACTTTTGTTTCCTTTTGTTTTCTTCTTCCTCTTTCTACTTTACCTCTTTTGTTTTGTTGAGCATGCAAGTGAATCCAGAAGCATAAGTATAACAACGTTTTTGTGAGTGCCAATGATACTTCATGAAGATGTTCTCCTCCTCAAGATCCGTATCACTTCATTCTTGCTCGGCTTGATGATATAACACGAACGGGGACTGAGCTCGATCCTATGACTTATGCGTTGAACGCCTCCGAAGCAAGGTAGAACATGTAAGGGTTCCAGGTAAGTCATCAACCAAACTAGGTGAGTAATTCCTTAATCTTCTTTCTTTTCTTTTATTTTTAGTTTAGATCACCAACACAATTTCTTTCACCACATCTTCCAAATCCTTTTTCATTCTTTTTCAATTTATTTGTACATAGTCATTTTCTGATTTTCTCCACCTTCTCCATCTCTCGCTTTCTTTCTAACTTAACCTAACTCTTTTTCATTTTCATTTCTTAAAACAAAGAAGAACCTTCGTTTTTCTTCATAAAGATTTCAATAAAAAACCTTGAACGCTTCTATCGCTAACCCTCCTTGTGGATCACGACCCGCATAGCCACTTGCTATAGCGATAAGAATTGAGCACTTGCACATCTCCATGTTGAAGTTCTAAAGTTTTGTATTTTATGTGCAGGTTCAAGCTCAATCACTTGGGCAGTCTAAGTTGTAGGTTTTAGTATGTGTCTCATTCCACATGCATTCACTTATAACTTATAGAGCTAGTTATTTAGAAACTGATAGAGTTCGATGAACATATTTAGTATGGATCCCGCACTTGCCCAGAACAACGATAATGGAGTATCCGGTACTGAGCCGAAACGTACCGCCAGGCCACAGGAACTTATTGTACGCTCGAATAGAATAGGGTATTACAGATCTTATAGAAATAGGCTTAAGGCTTGTGCATACCCAAGAGGAATAATAAGAGGAGTAGGGGTGCTAGTACACCACATGGAATCCTTGTAGCCGCCAGGTGATCCCAAAAGTATGTGATCATGCGTGACTCGATATGACCATCATAAACATGACTATCAGGACCCATCAATTTCTCCCAAAGCTGGTGCAAGTTGTCTTATTATAATTTATTATGTAATTATCCGTATACGGGAATAAGAAGGAGAGAGTCAGGTGTATCATGAGTACATGATGTATCAAGAGTACAGTTGTACTAAAATATATCAAGATGATAGGTCATCATTCCTATATAGTGATAATTAGAAGAGTCAGGTATTAGGCATGCCAGGTGATAACAAGTAGGAGTCAAGTGATGCAGACAGATGTCAGGTAATAGCTGGTAGATGTCAGGTGGTAGCATGTTGTGATAGCATGGTAAGTGTTAACATATCAAGCATGTGCATAGTGAGTGATATAGTGATAGCTGAGTACAATCAAGCAGACCTGAGCAAGCTGGAGGCACGAACGGCGAACAGTGTTTAGTCACTAAAGCGCTTGGCGGAGCACCAGAACGACTCAGCTTAAGATGCGAGTAGAAATCCGGTAGCATCTCGCCTAGGCGAATCTAGTGAATAAAGCGCTGGGCGCTAAACATGCCTATCAAGTGGAGCATGAGAGGCCTGACGGTCTAAGCACACTCCTCTTTCGAGGAAGTGGGCGAGAGCCCAGAGGCTAAAGTACGCTCGGGGTCAGGCACACTCTCGTCAGCTACCACGAAACCTATAAGGGTGGAGGCCTAAAACTAATTGGGTAGCTAGCCTGGGAGTGGGCGGAAACCCAGAGTTGGTACAAGGGTACCTACATGAGATCTTAGTTGAAATCACCTAGAGGGGGGTGAATAGGTGTTGGCTAATCTAATGGTCACTTATGAACAAATAATGCGGAAGTTAAAACATTATGACCAAATAAAACTTCTTTTAATTAAACACTTATGTATAACTCAGAGTGTTATCGAATTCCCCCTTGCGAGACTCTGGACAAGCTCCTCTAGATTCCCCTTGAATGGGTTGAGGTGCCGCGTTGGCTCTCTTGGTTGAATACTAGTGTTAACAAGCAATCCCACGCAAGTATATAACAATATAAGCACAAGGGTATATCAAGCATGTAAAGTAAAGACAATGTAAGTAATGCAAGATATAAAAGAGACTAAGTGAGAAAGAGCAAGAGTGAGCAATCGCAAACACAAGGGTATGTTTTCGAGGTTCGAGCACACTTGCTCTACATCCCCGCCTTCGACACACGAAGGATTTCCACTATGCAAGATCCAAATGGATCTCTCCCCGGTACCGCAACACCTACAAGCCCTCGGACTCCCAAGTCCCGTACACACGCAAGTCCACCGACTCGCCGAGGCCGCACCTCAAACCAAAGAGTTCACAACCGAACTCAACCACCAACGAGCACACTTGCCCGTATCCTCAAAGAACAAAGAAAAATCTCTTTGATGATCACAACACTTGATCACCTAAAGAGCACTCTCACTACAACACACCTATAGGAATATCTAGCAATGGATAGCTCAAGTGTGGTGTGAGAAAAGCAAGGAAAGACTATGGTGAAAATCTCAAAGAATCACTAAAACACTCTCTTGATAAAAACTCCCTTTAAGATGGGAAGTATTTGCACTCAATTATGTGGAGAGAACTTCTGAAATCAGTTGGAAAAACTAGCTCAAAGGTCTCCAAAATCTTCTACTAAAAACAGTTGACAAGACCCCCTTTTTATAGGCTGTCAGAAAATAGAGCCGTTGGGGCTCTGTCAGTGCTACCGGTCGACCGGCCCGGTCGACCGCCAACGGTCAAGAATCCGACCGTTGGAGCCTCCGGTCGACCGGCTCGGTCGACCGACCCACTAGAGCAGAGAGTAATCTCTCTGTCGGTCGACCGGACCGGTCGGCCGATATTTCCAGAGAGCAAAGCTCTCCGAAGCGGTCGACCGACCCGGTCGACCGTCCTCCAGTGCACCAAGGCGTGCACGTCTGTGCACGTCGGTCGACTGATCCGGTCGACCGACTTCAGACCCGGTCGACCGGTCCGGTCGACCGCTGAAGCCTGAAACAGTTTGCACAGTTCTGCACAGATACGGGATTTGAAAATAGGTCTTTTCACTCAATAAAAATCCCATAAATTCACAGTAAATCTAAAAAATAGTTTTAATCACAATAAAAACTGTTTTTCTAAAAACATGTCTTTCTAAGACTTGTTTTTCCATAACTTCACAAAATACAAAAACAAGATATTTTGAACTTATAAAGCATAGTGTGTATGGATATGATCCACTACACAATCATAATAAATATCTATGTTTTTGATCATAAAGCTCTAAACTTGGTTATGGTTTGAAAAGATATATATGATAGAAATACCAAAACCCAAAGTTTATATTTTGTCTCAAAGAAAATCTTTTACTAAATAAAAATTCTTTTCTAAAAAGAAATCTTTTATGAAATCAATTAATCAAGAGTTCTATCAAGAGTGTGTGTGTGAAATAGACTTGAGCAATCCACCAACTATCTATCCTTTACATTTTTACTAAAACAAAAATACAAATCTTATACCTAGACACAAGTCTTCAACTCCTTGAAGTCTTCCCTTGAAGGCTTCTCATCTTCTTGACTTGGTCCAAGCTTGATCCAAAAGCTCCTTGGATCACATCATGCAAGCTCTAAATCTTGACAATTTATCCTTTGTTGAGCTTTGCACCTACTAAGATCTTGATAAAGAATCTGTCACTAATTAAACACAAGATCATTAGAAATCATAACTTCATGAGTTGATCATCATCAAAACTAGGGTGATAGGCCTTTGGGCCAACATTAGTACCACACAATCATACATGTAAACAGGCGGTAACTAGGCCATCTATATAGTGTGTGAAACTCGAAGGCTTTGTGTAAGCCCATAAGGGCTAAAATAAACCCAGGGACTAAGCGCACCCTAGGTAGGTACCACAAACTAATAAGGGTGCAAGGCCTAGACCAATTGGGTAGCCATCCCGAAAGTGGGCAGAAGCCCCGAAGGCTATACATAGGTATATCGATTACACTATTACAAGCATTCGGACACATGATACAACATATGACACTGATACACACATGCAACCTAGTACCAATATATAGGACCACACATACAAACCCATCATAAACCAAATACAGTACAAGCTCGATGATGCGAGAAAAGACACTCACCTAAATACAAACACGATGAAAATGCCGAGAACTCCATAAAAAGCTACATGTGCGAACTCCGCAGTGGGGAAACACCAAAGCGAGAAGTGGAGGAGGGGCTTGGCCCTTTGATGGCCGCCGACCTTGGGGAGGTGGGCAAGCTCATTAAGGAGGCTAAGGGGGTGGCCGACCTTGGGGAGAGAGGAGAGGGAGAGTAGGAAAGGGAAGTAGTGTTGGTGGTTGTTTGTAAGTGGTGGAGATGGTGGAATTAGATTTCGATGGAGAAGAAAAAATAGAAAGTGATGAAGATGATAGTGATGGTGATGTTGTAGGTTGAGGTGGTGGTGATGATGGTGGTGAGAGTGAATATGGTGGTGATGGAAAGAGAAATATAGGAGGTGGTGATGAAGGAAGGGTTGTAGTGGTAGTGGAAGTTGATGTTGAAGTTGGTAGTAGAGTCGTCACCGGAGCAGTCGCTGGAATGATCACCGGAGATATCGCCATAGTAGAGGGGGCTGGCCTTAGGCTTAGGGTGGTATCCGGCCTAGAGAGTGGAGAGGTGGTGGTGTTGGAAGTTGAAATAAAGGTAATGGAGGTGGTGTGGTGATGGTGGAAGTGAAGATGATGATTGTGTTGTTGGCGAAGTGGTCGTCGGAACGGTCGCCGGAACGGTCGCCGATAAGTTGTCGTCGAAGAGGAACCTGGTCCCTATCCAATCATGGTGGCTGGCCTAGGAGTAGGTGGTGGGATGGTGGTATTGTGGTAGGATTAAGTGGTGGTGGTAGTTTTGGAGAAGGTAAAGGAGATGGTGGTTTGTATGGTAGAGTTTAAGAGTTGTGGTGGAATAAATGGAGATGGAAGAGGAAGAAGATGATGGTAGGGAGTTGGAGAAGTTGTTGTGGTTGTGGTGGAGATAAAGGATAAGTTGGTGATGATTAGTGTTTTGATGGAGAAATGAAAAAGAAAGAAGAAGAAAATGGGTTGTATTTAGAGTTGGAGTTAAAGGAGATAGGAAAGGTTTAGGGTTAGAGGTTTTTTGTGAATGGTGATTGCAGGGGGAGTAATGGCCGGCCAAGGGTGATGGGAGAGGAGTGATGAGAGTTTGATATTCTTGAGGAGATATTTTGGTGGAAGGTTGTAGAATGTGGTAGAAAAATAGAGAAGATTTTAGAATATGGTGGAAGGAAAAGAAGAAAGAAAAAAGAAAAGGGAAAGAGAAAAAATAATTGAAAGAAATAGAAAAATAAGTAGAGAGGCCGATTCCCCGGATGCGAAAACGTTCAGAAAAATACCGGAATCGCCTGAAATTCAAGTGTCTCAGAATGACCGCAAAAATTTTAAAAATCAAGAATATTATTTTAAGAATCATAGTGAAATCCTTTTCAAGAAATTCTTTATGATTTTCAAATTAAAAATCCTGAAGTCAATCACCGATACCGGTCGACACCAAATCTGGTCGAAATCTGTTAAATTCTGAAAATTCTCAAAAATATATTAAGCTAGTAATATTATTTTAATAAAATATATGAAAGTGGTTTCTTAAAATTTGATTTCATTTATAAATTAAAATTCGGGAATAAACCAGCGTACCAATTAATCCCGATTTTAGGGTTTTATAAAAGTAATTAAGAAAAAATCTGAAAAATCATGAAAATCCTAAAATATTGAAAAATAGTATTTGAAACTGAAATAGGCTAAATCTGATTAGAAAAAATATCAAATAGATCATTATACTAGGATCGGGTCCCTAGTTCAGACTAGGGCTGACTCTGAGTTCACAAATGCAGATCCAAAGCAAACAATCACATAAATAGCCATAAAAATAAATAAATATAGAAATCAAATTGAAAAATATGATCAAAAAATCAAAATACGTATCTAAGTACGTATTCTGGGAACGGGGTGTTACATTACTTCCAATTGATGCCGTCTTGGTAGGTCCCAAACATCAGTATGAACATAATTCAGAATCCCCTCGGTGCAGTGAGTCGCTGTGCTGAATTTCACCTTGATCTTCTTTCTGATGACGCAATGTTCACAAAACTCCAACTTGCAAGTTCTGGCACCTTTCAATAGACCTTACTTTGCAAGAGTTTGCAAAGACTTTTCATCTGTATGCCCAAACCTCATATGCCACAACCTGGTTGAATCATCATTTGAATCTGTAAAAGTCACCACCTGACCTGTTACTATACTCCCCTTCAACTAATAGAGATTATTTCAGCGGACGCCCTTCAAGACCACCATTGAGCCTTTGGTCATCTTGCGAACCCCATCTCTTATAGATACCACTAGACCCAATATTTTTAAAGCACCAACTGAGATAAAATTCTTTTTAAGTTGAGGTACATACCTTACTTCCTTCAATTCTCGTACCATCCCATCAAACATCTTGATCTGGACTATACCTATTCCTTCTATGTTATATGGGCGAACATCATCCATGATAACAGAACATCCATCTAGTTTTTACATGGGCGAACATCACCCATGATAACAGAACATCCATCTAGCTTCTCAAAGCTAGAAAATCATTCCTGTTTGGGCATATATGATAGGTAGCTGCAATATCTATGATCCACTCAGAGTCTCCTGAGTAACCAACAATAGGGGTAGTAAAGAAGAAAGAGAATATCGATGAGTCTGAGTCTGATCCACCTGCCTGTGAAATGCTGGCATGAGTACTGACCACCTGCGTGAGATTTGCCTCGGTCTTCGACTCCTTCATCTTACTTTTGGCCTTTGGACAATCAATCTTCTAGTGCCCTAGATCTTTGTAGAAGGCACATTAGTTCTTCTTCAGATCTCTGAAACCTGACATGGACTTTGATCTCTCACGAGCACCTTTGCTCTTCGATTGGAACTCCTGTCGCTTATCGCCTTCCCATATTAATACGAATTATATCTCGATAGAGCATTTGATTTTCTGGTGTGAAAATAGTTGAGCTTGTAGGAAGACCCTTTGTTCGAGGGCGGATTGTTGCGCCATTGGGGTGATCAAGCCCATAACGCGTTTGCGCCATTGGGGCAATCGACATCGTCGAATATCACCCATACACACGACTAAGTTCGGGGTATGGCTCTGATACCAATTGAAGGACTTAGGGCACCATCCCAGAAGACTAGCATTTTAGGTGGAGTTACCCAAATCCTTATATACCCAAATCATCCCTATGTCTAGCCAATGTGGGACTATATGTTCGACCCAAATTCCAACAATCCCCCCTCGAACAAAGAGTCTCCTTACAAGCTTAACTATCTTCACACTGGAAGATCAAATGCTCTATCAAGATACAATTTCTTCACCGTGTGGGTGGAGGCACGCCTTACATGAAGCACAAATTGTAGTGTCATACACACCACTGCCAAATCTTCGAGAGCCCAACAAGCTTTACAGGAGCCTACTGCGCCTTTTTATGCCATTGAGGGTGATCATGCCCATTACGTCTTTTGCGCCATTGGGGGGATCGATACATTGAACATCACCCACACACACAACTAAGTTCGGGGCATAACTCTGATACCACTTGCTGCCCTCGCGGTTCAATAACTAATGAGAAACCCAATCAACAGAGAGAGATGTACCGGAGAAGTACCCAAAAGACAGGAACAAATAAACAAGAGAAAAAGCCAAATACAATATTTAACGAGGTTTGGTAATTTGCCTACGTCCTCAGGACAAGGAGAGAAAGATTTTATTGATTTAATATCAATTACAGATTACAATCCATAGGGCTCTACCCCTTTATTTATAGCCAGAGAATCCTAGAGTTTTTGGAAACCACAATTGGATTCGACTCCTTTTCAGAAACGAAGTCCGAATCCCAAAAGGAGAAGCACATTCGCTTGTCAATCAACCGAGCCGGTCGACCGACTCCTTCCTCGGTCGACCGGTCAGTCAACCGTCGCCAATAGAAATATGAAGATGTCAGTCGATCGATCACACCGGTCGACCGTTCCTTACATGTGCATGTTATGCATGCTGGTCAACCGGGCGGTAGGCCGGCCTCTATTCTGGCACGCTGCAGACTGCGTTTTCGCTCCTTTTGAACTCCAATCTCCACACTATCTCTTTCGATGAATAAACTCTACCATCAAGTTTTTATCTCCTCTCCCTACAGGAAAGCACAATATAATTTTTTCACTTACACTTCTGCATTAAAATCAAATATTAAAAATGAGAATTGCACAAATTATAATTTTTCACTACAGTTTATATTTTTTTAATTCTCATTTTTTACTCGTACTTTTTTCTCTCATTTCCATCAAGCCAAAGAGATCTTTAGAATGATTGGAGGTTAAGACCTTGACGAAGAAAACAAATGTTACAGGGTCCCATTTGGTGTTCTAGTACAGTGATAGCGACGTGCATGCCAGCAGTCACGAAACCTGAAAACCATATCTAATAAAACCTAAATGCAAATGTTATAAAAGAGAATTTTTAAAAAAAAAAAAAAAACGGCTACCAAAGGATTTCTTATTCATATAACTTTAGAAATTTGTCACATTATTGTTTGTGATGAAAATAACCTTTAGAAACAAATGCAAGATAGATTGAGAAAAAAAAAGTCCAGAATTATTGCTATTTGATTAGTTAAAGATCTTATCATTAACTTGTTATTGAGCCAGTGAGACCTAGCTCACTGTTAAAAGTATGGGAGTGGGTTGTGGGAGAGCTCAGGTTCAACTTCCAACTACAACTTATCTATCAAAATTGAAAAAGAAAAAATAAAATGTATACTATACTATATTAACTGAAAAATAACACTCTACGTTCTATGCGAATATTGGTGCGTGTCCAATCACTGGAAACAAGGAACATAATCTCTTTTTTGATTTGGTTAACAAGAAAATGAAGCTGTGTGCATGCATGTCAAATAAAATCATGAAAACCAAGAAGGATTCAGCATTAGAGTTCACACTGTGTGATCAATGAAACTGATTAAGAACAATTAATTAATGTTAATGCAACGTGGTAGGTAAACATTCGTCCAATTAACAAAAAAAAACAAAATTTATGGGAAATTTGTCGCTGTTGCGTGTTGGAAATTAGAGAAGAAACGTTGCACCTCCGCGTATAATATAATCGTTTTATAATGGAAGTTGATTAATAAACTAATAACAAAAAGATCTCAAATATTCACCTTACTCTAATCTATTCGCCAATCCTTCAACATCAACCATTTGTATATTCATATAAGAAGGCATTAGCTTTATTGTATATAATCTCCCTATATTAAGCCCAAAGCAATTAACATTGATTTACTATGAGTGGTAACTAGAAAATCTAGCTTCAATCACAATAACAAGATGCAATCAGTTGGGCCATGGGACTCAAGATTGGTGCAGGGTCAAGTTATTATTTAAAGCATTGAGAAGGAACCCAAACTAGTTTTTTTTTTTCCTTTCCTTTTTTCTTTTTTCATTTTCTTTTTTCTGTTTCTAGTAAAGAAATGCAGTCCACATATCTCAAATCTACTTCTTTTTTTTTTTAAACTTTTAAACCCTTTAAGTTTAAATTAATGACCCCACCTAGTTCTTGGAAGTTGATTTTGAGGCCAACTGGAGCTTGAGATCAACAACTGACCCCACCCAATCCATGGTGATCCCACTATAATTTAGTGCATATAGGTCAGCAGCACCTTTGTCTTCATCACCAAAGCCTAAGCCTAGACTTAGCTTAGATAGCACCTGAGGCAGGTAAAGTACCCAAAAAAAAAAGTAGGTAATATTATTTGTCAATTAAAACTATTGGAAAGACAAGCAAGAATACTCTTCCTGTGACTTTTTATTATCACTTTTTTAATTAATTTTTTTTAATTTTCTGGAGAATAAAACCGCAGCGTAAGTGGTAAACCGAAAGAAGAGATTAGAATAAGAAAATTTTAAGATAACAATCAAATAAATTGAAGAACTACATAAAAGAATAAGAGAATAAATCACGGGAATGATCTCTTTTCTTATAGTAGAAAGTAGGGTGAATTGCAAGAAATTTTTTTCATCTGTGCCTGGTTTTTAGTAACCCCTCCTTCTAAAAGGTGAATAAACACCCATTAAAATATTATTGTCAGATTATTTTGTTACATATTTAACAATCATGACAGTTTTTTAATGGTCATTTGACATGATATTTATTATATTCTACACTTATCATTTTCAAATAAATCTGTACACAAGTTAGTTATTCATTAATGACTATAATTAATGCATGTTTGCAAAACTGCACATTGCATAATCAGTAATTAAAAATAAGGGAGATCATTTCATGTGACTGACTTATTCATCAAAAATCTTATTTCGTTCTCTCTTTTGTGACCTCTCTATGTAATGGGAATTTTATTGTATATATTAGTTAATTATCTAGCAGTTATTTTTATTTGGATGTGCTTAGTGTTGGCTTGTTATTCTTTATTTTGCAGAACTTCTCTTGTTTCATTATCCATGTTTTAATGAAAACAAGTGATCTCCTGTCAGTACACTTCTACTAAAATAAAGATAATAGAGGGGAACAAATTAATTTTTTCTCTGGATGAAAAAGAAGCAACTAAATAAAAGAAAGAGTGAACGCACTAAACAATTTAAGACTGAAACTGGCACAAAATTCAGTTTCATACTTGTTTATCTATAATGGTTGTTTTATTTCAATTCACTAATTGGTTCAGATCCAATATAAAGCATTCAGTATTTTTTGCTTACACGTTTTTCCTACTTGTTTATCTTCTTTTAAGTTTTAGTCTTTTCTACACGATGAATGTAGGTATAAGCTGGCGTTATAGGAATTCAAAAGTCAAATCTACCACTTATTTTCTTTAGTTACATGCCCAAGAAAAATATATGTATAAGCTGAGATAAAACATTTTTTTTTTACTATTATGATGGCAAAAAAAAATAAAGCCCATCTCTTATTTTCTTCAATTGTGTCTCTTATGATTATTATAGATAAAAAATTGTATGCATATTATGAAGATGATCTTGTTGGGATATTCAAATGCAAATGTAGTCTCATATCAAAATTAATAGAAAGTGATTGTTTTAATAGAAAGTTGAGATCAAGATCTAACAGTTTAAACTTTTGAATCAAATTTGTTCTCAACATTTGTTCCCCATAGAGACACGAGAGTAATCATCAACTATGGTATCAACTTCAAGTTGTGATTTCCGGGAGAGTGGAACTGAATGTGAAGCCTTATAAGTGAATTGGCCAAGTTCTAGTTTCTCAGGAAAAATGGAGATTCTTGTTCCATCCCTAACAAACCTTTTGCTGTCTTTTCTTAGTATGAGGAGATTTGGCGCCTGAAGATTGTTACAACATTAAGACTTTTTACGGAGACAACACAAGTGAGCCCCCCATAGACCGGGATGTATCCTGATTCAAATGGTTAAATGTAAGGATTTTTTTAATGACACATGATCCACAAATCTCCACTTTCAAGTGAGCCAACACAATTTGACACCTATATTGAGATAAGACTCCATAACTTATGGATACAAAATCTGGTAAGGATCACATAGCCACATCCCTCGGGAATACAAATTGTTCCTTATTCGCATCACACATTGGATCCTAACTCTCTCTCTCTCTCTCTCTCTCTCTCTCTCTCTCTCTCTCTATATATTATATTATATATATATAATTATATATATATATATATTATATATATATATATATATATATATATATATATATATATATATATATATATAGGGCTTACTGTACCTCAACCTGCAGGCTGAGAGAGTTTCTCAGCCTGCGGGACGTAGCTGAATATATGCCACACATCGGTCGCAGAGTGTGGGCGCCAAAAAAATCAAAAAAATCCCGCCTAAACAATCGTGAAACAAATTGACAAAATACCCCTTTTATATGACGACGGCGACTTCTAGCATTGAAAAGTAAAAAAAATATTCCATGGTCGCATACTTAATACAGAATAAAGAATACCGAGGAAACATGCTATCGTATAGCAATGCGACTCCTTCAGTACTGCGACCAAAGTCGCAAACTTCTTTCTCATTACATGGTGATGACGAGATTAGAAGTTTAAAAAATTGTATTTTGTTTTTTTTTCTAAATATATATAAATCTGTTTTCTAAAGTTAATTGTGTGAATTACATTTTTTACTACTATGTCTTGGTTGAAAATGTTGTCAATTGTTACAAACCTTCATTTAAAAATTTTACGCTAAACGAATATACTGCGACCATGGACGCAGTTATAATTATATTACTTCACCCTTATAAATTTTTAAAATGAAAGGTTGCGACATTGGTTGCAGTTCCTGGACGCAGACTTAATAAATACACTTCGACCTTGGTCGCAGTTGCTGGACTTTAGTCTTAATCAACAACACAACTATCTATCTTGGTCGCAGTTTCTGACCGTAGTCTTAATAAAATAAACGACCGTAGTCTTAATAAAATAAACTGCGACCTTGATCGCAGTTGTTGGTGTTTAGTCTTAATAAAATACACAGCGACCTTGGTCGCAGTTGCTGGTCTTTACTCTTAATCAACAACATCACTGCACTGCGACCTTGGTCGCAGTTGGTGGTCTTTATAATATAAACAACAACACTGCGACATTGGTCGCAGTTGATGGCCGCAGTCTTAAAAAATAATCTGCAATCTTGGTCGCTATTGCTGGTCTTTAGTCTTAATCAACAACAGCACTGCGACGAGGTAAACAACAACAACTGCGACAAGGTGACACGTCACCGCAGCAGTTGCTTAGTCGCAGTCTTTGTCACAGTGTCGACCCTGGTCGCAGTAGTTACTGTTTGCAATGTATCTTATGCGACCTTGGTCGCAGTGTCATCTATGGTCATAGTTGTTTAGTTTGCAATGCATGGCTGCGACCAAGTTCGTAGTTTATTAAAAAAACAATATGCTTTTTATTTATGTCCAGGCATTTATCTCCAGGCATGTGCAAATGATACAAAAACGATCTCTTATACAATAAGATTGAGTGTTACAATATAGCATACAAAGAAGACTAAACATTAAAAAGATCCCTTGTTGACTAAGAGCAGTGGTGTTATTGAGGTCTTTTATTTATGTCCAGACATTTATCTTCAGGCATGTGAAAATGATACAAAACGCTTTGTTATACAATAAGATTGAGTGTTACAATATAGCAGTACAAAGAAGACTAAACATCAAAGTAGCCAAGAAGACTAAACATCAAAAGAGCCCTTGTTGACTAAGAGCAATCTTCTTCTTGAGGTCTGTGGCAGCAGAATCCTCCGATTCCAACTGACCCTCCAAAGTGCCGGGATACGATCTTTCGTTGATCAACATCTCTTCACCAGAAGGTTATCCAGTGAGCATGGAGTTTCCTCGATGTCACTTCTGGGGTAAGAGAGGAGGTTTTTAGACCTCACAGGGAATGCTACCCACCACTATATCCACCACATCCCCCGCCGCCATACCCACTCTGACCATCCGTTTACCAGCAAGCTTGACTGGTGCATCAAGTCAGAGCAGATATCGGTGAGGCTTAAGTCCTCGTCAGGGATCATGACTTCTTCCCTTGTGACGACGATGACCATGACTTCTTCCCTTGTGGACGATGAGGTCTATGACTTCTTCCCTTGTGGACGAACATCGATCAAGTTCGTCCGTAGGTCATCTTCATCCATGGAGGCAGGCCCCTGTTAGAGACTCTGAAGAAGGCGGAAATTCTCAGAGCAATTGCTCTCGAAAGAAAACAGTCTAATTATGGCTGTTAAAGGGAGGTGAGTCCTATTTATAGGCAGCCCATAATAACCATAATTAATGGTTCATTAATCAGAATCGTCGGCATTAATGGTCTCCAACCGCCAGCGCTGGTTTGGCATTAAAAGACATTAACGCCTAAACCCAATGAAGACCCGACGCGTGGACAACCGCTTCGGGAAACAACGAATGGTGCGGGGTTCGTCAAAGTAGACTTGACGTTAAAAGATCTCATAAAATCTTTATGACAGGTCGCGTCTCACGGAGTGACTCCAAGTCGCATCAGACAACAGACAACTTTTCATTTTTCATTTAGATTCAAAAAATGACTTAATCCAAAAACACACTTAATAAAACAACACTTACTTAACGTACTGCGACCAAGTCGCAGTCCATGTAATGCAACCCTAGATTGCAGTTGCTGGCCATCTTTATCATAACAACACTGCGACCTTGGTCGCATTTAACCATGTACACTGCGACCAAAAGACTTTGACTAAGGTCGCAGTTTAAATGTACAATGCGACCAAAGACTCTGACTATTATATACAAAAAAATTAATTACTTAACGTACTGCGACCAAAGTCGCAGTCCATGTAATGCAACCCTAGATTGCAGTTCCTGGCCATCTTTATCAATAACAACACTGCGACCTTGGTCGCATTTAACCATGTACACTGCGACCAAAGACTTTTACTAAGGTCGCAGTTTAAATGTACAATGCGACCAAAGACCCTGACTACATTATATACAAAAAATTAACTATAAAGTAGAATTTTATCGCAGGCTGAAAAATTGATCTGAAAAGAGCGGCAAAAATAAAAGGGGGGGAAAATAATAATAACAATAAGAAAAAGTTATCATAAGGGGTATTTGGTAATTTAACTTCTACCTAAAAGCGGGCCGCAAGTCAGTGAGGTGACAAATTGAGCCACGTCACCGCAGGCTGAGAGAGAACTCTCAGCCCGCGGGCTGATATACATTTCTCTCTCTCTCTCTCTCTCTCTCTCTATATATATATATATATATATATATATATATATATATATCTATATATATATATAATATATATATATATTAGTTCCTTATTCGCATCACACATTGGATCCTAATTCTCTCTCTCTCTCTCTCTCTCTCTATATATATATTATATATATATATATATATATATATATATATATATATTATATATATATAGTATATAATATTATATATATATATATATTATATATATATATAATTCTACTTATTAGATAACTAGGTAGCTTCTTCAATGAGCTAACAAGTGAATACACAATATGATTTGAGGCTTATTTGACAACATAGTGATGTTAAGTAAACTTCAACCATGAAATTCACAACGTAATATTTTTGAAAAATCAAATAGCGTATTAATAGAAGTTATTTTTATTTTACAGATGACACAGACAAGGAAGCGAACAGCGTTGGTTAGATCTCGTTATAGTACCCTAAAGGATACTTTAGGTTGGAAAGCACTGAAATCCATGATAAAAGCACTCGAATCCACAAGTAAAAGATAAAACACTCGAATCCACGAGCAATTGAAAGAGAAAAATTCAATTTAATTCAAATTCAAAAGTTGAATAAAAATTTACATACTAAAAACAAAGATACAACGGTCTTGTATAGGCAAATAAAAAAAAATACTATTAGGAACCTAGTTAAATAAAAATATATATATAAATTCAACTCGGACCAGAAAACTAAAATAAATAAAGAAAAACAAAACAAATTGAAATCTAAATTGGACCTGAACATAAACTCCTAAATAGAATCAAACTACTGTTACGCACTTCCTTGGCTTCCTACATCAGTCCCTCCCTCTTCAAAAAAACTCGTCCTTAAGTTTCAATTAATAGAAGCATGAACGATGTCATTTTTAGTAAACTCATTTGAGAGAATGTATGATCCCAAAATCTTGATCTGCTCGACGATCTTCATCAAACTCCATGTAATGTTGCGTCATCGAATCTTCAACATAAATATCTTCTCAGATCGGTTGATAATCAATACCAATTGGTTGGTGCTCCTCCATTACCCAGCCATACATATACACCATGCTATCATACTTTATTGATTGCCTCCATGAAGAAGATCTTTCAAAGTGCAACTGGAAATAGAACTTGGCATACCGTGCATCATGCCCACGTGCTAATAGTAGGTGATGTGAACTTGAAGAATTGAAAGCGTTCATATCTAACACTCTCTTTCTGCATGAAAGGATTTTTAAAATCATGAAGAATAGATGCACCATGTTGCTGATACCTCTCATGGGTGGTAACTCTTCTGCATGCTTGTCATCCACAACTCTTTTGGACTCTTTCAATAATGGTTTCATCTTCTCGGAATTTCAGCGGTTGGAGAAACTTCATTTTTTTACAACTAAAATAAGCTTCGCTTTATTTTTTTTGATTCCACCAAAAACTCGCATTGATTGTATATGGATATGAACTTAGGCTTTTCTTCTTTTGTAGACTTTGGAATAAGTGGAATAGACTGCATAACCAAATTGTTGTCATCAAGAGATTTTGCTTTACTGACAACCGCTTGAGGTTTCTGAATGAAAGTAATTACACCAGTTTGAATACCTCGGTAACTCATCTGATTGTTAGTTGTAAGCATGTAAGTTGATGATTAATCTCTCTTAGTTGACTACTTTTTTAATTGGTGGTTGCTGATATTGCTCCACTGTCTCGTTCAATCAATAAGATCTCATGAAAGGTGGGGACTGAATTACCATCTCTTCTACCTCCAAAGTAAGGTTATGGGCTTCATAAAAAAGAACATGTTGTGTAGAAGTACACATTTTTGAATTGAATATATGAGCCCACTAGTGTACTTTGTCAAGTTGTTCTTCAGTCATAACTAATCCGCAACGAGAGAAAAGCCAATAACTCTTCAGTATATGTAGTAATGGTTCTATTTCCTTGGGAGTGAAGGACTTAGGACACCATCCCAAAAGATTAGCCTTCTAGGAGGAGTTGCCCCAAATTCTTATATACTCAAGATCATCTCTATGTCTAGCCGATGTGGGACTATTTGTTGTTTTGCAATGTGCAGTTTGCAAAGAACTGAACTAGACTGACAAATGAAGGAGCAAGAGAGATAGATTTTCCAAATCCCAACAGGGAGCAACTCCCAAATTATTTGAACAAAATTTGATGATAATCTAGAGGGAGAAATTTACCTTGTAAAAGTCATCTCATCCTCTTTCCAAGTTCTTATGGGCAGTTTGCCTTATTGCATACAAATTTTGCTACTGATTTCACCATACTATTGCTATTTCATTAAGTTTGTAAGCCACAAACTTGACATGATTCTCTATGAGATATACACCATTTCAAACAGCTTATCAACTTCATCAATCCAAACCAAGGAGACTCGATATCGAGACTCCCATCAAAGAAGAGTTCCTTAACTCTTTAGGATTTGAATATCCTCCTCCTAGAATTAGAAATTGTCTCTCCTATTAGGGTTAGGAAATTCACGTCCCCCTTTAGATTAGGATTAGTGAACCTCTTTCGCCTTCCATAGACCATCCCTTCATCTTCATAATCATCTTCAAAATCATTATATTAATAGATGAGATTGGAA
>JAVJIF010022173.1:0-49216 GCA_038442645.1 Agave tequilana
CCATTCTCAACTCTCCTCTTGGATAGGGACTACTCCAGAGGGTGTTGGTGGTTGCCTTCCAAACTGGAGGAATGACGTCATATGGCCGCCACTTCTTCTGCTCTGGGACGGAGTTTTAATACCTCCGCGTCAATCAGAGCCTGAAGGATGTCCTTGAAGACAGAACAGCTCTTGGTGGGGTGTCCCAACATCCTGTGATACATGCAGTTATGGGATTATCGGTTTTACCGACTTCTTCAGGGCGCCTAGCTTCAGGAAGCTTCAGTCGATTGCTCTTGTTGAGTAATTTGAAGAGCGAGTCGACATGTTCATCCTTGAAGGAATACTGCTTGTTGGCAAGTGGTTGCTTGAAGAGCCACTTCCTTTAACCGGTTGAGGTTTGACAGAAGATTTGGTTTCTGTCACCAAGTTGACCTTCCGTTTGGCTTGGAGGGATGTGTCTGGCGCACGCCTCGATGACCTCTCAGGTCTGGGTTGTTTTCTTCTGCTTGACTCGGGCAACGATCTCTTCAGCCAGTTTACCTTGTTGGATTAACTGCTTCCAGGTGCGGCTTTCAGCAACTCCTATTAGGGCAAGGAGTGAAGTTTGGAGATTGTGGCGGCATGTTTCCACCAGGGTGACCTGGGTCATACTGCTTGGACATCGGAGTGCTACGTTTCGAAATCTTTCTACGAAAGACTTAACGGACTCTCCCTTTCGCTACTTGGTGGCTAAAAGGGTAGGCATGTTGACCTCCGAGTCATCTTCAAAGAAGCGCGTTAGAAAGAGTTTCTCCAAGTCGCCCCAATTCTTGATGGAGCCCTCTGGAAGCTTCATGAACCATTCAAGGCAAGCCCTTTTAGGGTGCCGATGAACAAGCGTGCCAGAATGGCATCATTATCTACCACATTCCCTGTTTGGATTTAAAGTAGTAGATATGTTGGTTCGGTGAACCTTTTCCCCAAATGTTTGAAGGGTTGAGCCTTGAACTTGGGCGGGTATGGAACCAGGTCCCACTCGAGCGGATATGGCCGGACCATTCTGCCTCCTGGAGGCCTTTCCGGTTGGTAAGGGCTCAAGACGTTGCTCCAACTGATTCATTCTTTTAGAATGAACTTTTTCCCGGTCTTGGTCGTCCTTTCCTGCGATGAGGATTTAGACGAATCAGAAGTAGACTGCTCCTTCTCCTCTATATGTACCGAAGATGAGCTTTCTCCATGTTTTTGCTTGCCTTTAGACTTCTTGGAGGAGGCTTTGTTGGTTGACTTCCTCTTGTTTTCAAGCAACTGTGCGAGCATCTGCTTGAGGGAGTCGATAGATTCTTCCTGAGCACGAATCATCTCGAGTTGTTCCTCTGGACCTGGGCTTGCCGCTCCAAGCGCCTGGCGGTCTCCTCAGGAGTGTTGGTCATGTATATAAAGGCCTCTTTCTCCATGGAAGAGTTTGAAGCCTGCGACTCTGCAATAGCAGAATGCGAGTCATTCACCTCAATGCCCGGGCTAGAGCATTGTAGTCAATCAAGGGAATCACTCCGGTCCGGTGCGAGTGTGTCGGTACACTCCTTCCGGTTCGGTGTCAGACTCATCGAGCTGACTGCAGGTTGTTTCCCCTGCTCCTGCTTGCCATGTTTGCAGTGAGCTCGGGATATTCAGTGTCAGAGAAGACCCTCCTCCTATGGGAACGACTTCTCTTAGCTGATCGGGGATTCAGGATTAGCTGTCTAACTAGAGACTGCTGGTGTGCACCTGAACTGCAACGGCACTCAGAAAGCATCGAGATAAGTCGTTGGCAGCAACATGACGAAGTGATCTGATTAGCACTTCTTTCTTTGTCAAATAATCTCTCAGATCCATGGAGGAGGATCAAGAGATTAGCCTCGCAATATCGAGGGTGGGAGGCATCTTTGCTTCGCACAGCTGGGACGCAGGGTTCGAAGACGCGGGGCGCCTGAACGCAGCTCTTGCGTCGCCGTTTCTGAGCGTGAGCTTCTCGTCTCTGCTGAGAAGAGACGCGACTCTCGCGCTGCTGGTTGTTGCATCGGGGCAGAGGCGTTTGAGATTCGTAGGGCCGCTGGGACGCATGCCTAGAGGAGCGTGCCTCTTGTGCTCGACGAGGCGCACAAGCTTCGCCTTGGCGTCTGTGGAGTGGGACTTCAGAGGGGCCAACTTGGTGAACCTCACGTTTGGGTTGCCAAACGCGGATTTCGCGTGCCGGATGTGGCGTAGCAGAGACGCGCGGTTTAAACTTTGCGTCCTGCCTCAGTTGGACGATCAGTTGTTCCAACTTGCAGTTGATGCCCACGCCTCTGTCGGTGTTCAGCGTTCCGGTTGCGTCGTGGGGGTTGAGAGAAACCAACGACGACCTGGTGCTAAGGAAGAGGATGGACTGATTGGACACCAGGAAGGCTGACCACGCGGTCTCCTGAGAGACGTTGGCGCGGGTGTTGGCCCAAAGGCCTACCACCCTAGTTTTGATGATGATCAACTCATGAAGTTATGTTTACTAATGATCTTGTGTTTAATTAGTGACAGATTCATTATCAAGATCTTAGTAGGTGCATAGCTCAACAAAGGATAAAATGTCAAGATTTGGAGCTAGCACGGTGTGATCCAAGGAGCTTTTGGATCAAGCTTGGACCAAGTCAAGAAGATGAGAAGACTTCAAGGGAAGACTTCAAGATCAAGACTTGTGTCTAGGTATAAGATTTATTTTTATTTTAGATAAAATGTATAGGATAGAGTAGTTGGTGGATTGCTCAGTATACCATGCACACACACTCTTGATTTAGTTTGTTTTAGAAAAGAATTTTAACCAAAAACCAACATGTATTCAAGTGAAGATTTCAAGTGTTTTCTTATATACATGTTTTAATCCAAAACCAAGTTTATGCTTATTGTCAAAAACATAGATATTTCATCTTAATTGTGTAGTGGATCATATCCATACACGCTATGCTTTAATGAATTCAAAATATCTTGTTTTTGTATCATGAAGAGTTTTGGAAAATAAGTTTTTGGAAAATACAAGTTTTCATTTGAACCAATATTTTCAAGTTACAAAAATAGTCCAATCTTTTATAACATGCCTTGATTTTGTGCAAGCATGTTTGTTTATCAAAGTATATTGGTAAAACTATTTTTGTAGATTTTTATGTATTTTATGGGATTTTATTTGAGCCAAAGAGACTAACTTTTTAATCCCAGAAAATTGTTTCAGGCTTCAGATAAGTCGACTTGCTTCCTTATAGTCGACTATACCTGAAGTCGGTCGACCGACAGGTCGACCGACGTGCATAGACGTGCACGCCTTTGTGCACTGGAGGACGGCCGACCGTACGGGTCGACCGCTCCAGAGAGCTCTGCTCTCTGGAAATCTCGGCCGACCGTACGGGTCGACCGACAGAGAGTTCGACTCTTTGCTCCAGTGGCTCGGTCGACCCCGGAAGGTCGACCGTGGCTCCAACGGTCGGATTTCTGACCGTTGGCGATCGACCGGGCGGGTCGACCGGCAGCTCTGATAGAGCCCCAACGGCTAGTTTTTCCAGACTCTATATAAAGGGTCATTTGGGGGATTTTTCGATAAGATTTTTGGAGACTTTTAGAGCCAGTTTTTCCTACTCTTTTCAGAGGTTTTTCTCACAAAATTTAGAGCCAATACTTTCAATTAAAAGGAGAGTTTTTATCACGAGTGTAAAAGTGATTTCTTTGAGTTTTCCTCAACCATTCTCATCCTTGTTTTTCTCACACCAACACTTGAGCATCCATTGAGCTATTCATCTTAGTAGAGTGTTGTAGTGAGAGTTTTTATTGGTGATCAAAATGTTAGATCACCAAGAGATTATTTCTTGTACTTTGAGGAGGCGGACGTGTGTGTCCGCGTTGTTTCGAGTTCGGGTGCGAACTCCGTGTTGAGTGCGACTTCGTCGCAACAGCTTGTGGGGCTTGCGTGTGTACGGGACTAGGGAGTCCGAGGGCTTGTAGGTGTTGTGGGCACCGAGGAGAGATCCATTGAGATCTTGCATAGTGGAAATCTTCGTGTGTCGAAGGCAGGGATGTAGAGCAAGTGTGCTCGAACCTCGAAACATACACCCTTGTGTTTGCGATTGCTCACTCTCTCTCTCTCTCTCTCTCTCTCTCTCTCTTTGTCTCTTTTTATATCTTGCATGCTTTATTGTCTATCTTTATATGCATGATATATTCCTTGTGCTCATATTGATATACTTGCTTGGGATTGTTGCTAACACTTGTATTCAACCAAGAGAAGCCAACGCGGCACCTCAACCATTCAAGGGGAATCTAGAGGAGTTTGTCCAGAGCCCTTCACGGGGAATTCGGCAACACTCTTGTTTATACATAGTGTTTAGTGTAATAGTTTTAATTAGGTCATATTTGTTTTTAGCTTCCGCATTATTTGCATCATTGGCATTAAGTGACCATTAGATTAGCCATCACCTATTCACCCCCCCTCTAGGTGAACCTCTCAATTGGTATCAGAGCTTGGTACTCTGATTTGGGCCAACACCTAGAGTTAAAGATCCTCATTTTTAGGCTAATCACAATATTTTGTACACACACCATGGAGTTCATGTCACCACCCACTTTTGACATTCTTAACATCCAAATTTGGAAGGTTAAGATGTCCTTGTATCTCAAAACCTAGGTTATAATGTTTATCTTGCCACTACTAATAATGCATATTGTTTAGATGGTAAGAATTTTGAGGCTAATGCAAAAGCCCTTAATGCTTTAAAGTTTACCCTAGATGATGTTTATTTATCTAGAATTTCTAACTTTGATTCGGCTTTTATAGTTTGGAATACCCTCATCTCTCTCGGTGAAAAAGATCAATACTATGCGGGGAGCGATTCGGACGTTGGAAGCAACCCTCCAACTTGTGCTATATGGTCCAAGGGGATAACCCCCTTGAGGTAACTACCGAATCCGAGGATGAGGATGTAGACATGTCATATGATGAGCTATCTACTTTTTGTCATCTATTGCTTGAAAAATATGACATGATTAAAAAGGAAAATAAAATTTTGAAAAAGAATATTGCTTGCATACATAAAGAACATGATTCATTTAGGAATAATATTGCATGCTTAGAAAAAGAGAATGAGTTTTAAAAAATGAGAATGTTTTCCCTTATGTCTAAATCAAATGATTTATGTGAAGGAAACACTAGTTTGAAAAATAAAATTGCTTTGGTGGAAAAACAAAAAGAAATTGTTTTTCAAGAAAATTCTTGTTTGAAAAGAAAAATGTTTGAAAAGAAAAAGAAAATGTTTCTAAAAAGATAAAGAAAAATGATTCTATATCTCACATGTCTTTACATGCCACCATTGATGATAGTGAGATTAATCTTTTGAAAAATAAAATTAATAATTTGAGCTCAACTTTGAGCAAATGTGCATTTGATCATTCTAGGTTGGAGTCTATATTTTCAAAGAAACAAACTCCACACATTCATGCACATCATAACCATGAATTTGCTTATGTTGCACAACAAGATCATACACATACACATAAGCATTCTAAGGTGTACACATGTACACATTGTGGCCGCAAAGGCCATTTAGCAAAGTTTGTTATGATAATATTAATTCTCTAAATTTTGCTAATTATAAAAATTTTTGGTTCCTCAACATAAGACTAACCCCCGTGGACCCAAGAAAATATGGGTACCAAAACCCCCACCATTTGCTTTTGAAGTAGGTGAGGGCTCTCACAAAACGTGAGAGGATCGGTGCCTTGGTAGTGGATGCACTTGGACATGATGGACATACTTTTGGGATGCATCACTATCAAGGAGCTTTGGTGGGACAAACACCATGTTAGGAGCTTTGGAATTGGTAACAATCTCTAACTCCTACTTTTATGTACATGCTTTTAATTTCATATATCATATAGCATGTTCATATTTTTGTGTGCTTCATGTGGTATTTACATGCTTAGATGTAGAATGTGTCAAACTTGCATTTATACATATATGAATAGTGAACTACAATTGACTCATATATATTTGAACTTCATGCTCATTTGTATCCACTATTTGCATATGCATAGTCTAGTTTTGATGATTCTCATTTATACTTGTTTTGCCAATTTTCGTGTTTTACTTCATGTATATGTATCTTTTATTCAAATCTAATAAATATACATGTATATCCATTTTGAGTCTCTTGCCTTCATGCAAATACTATTAATAGACTCGTTTTATGTTTGGGATATGTATGTGTATTGTTAGGATTGGATAAATCATACATATACCTAGAAGTATGCTTTATTTAATGAAAAATGAATTTTCATGTTTGTTTGATAAAAAAAAGAAAATGATGATTTTTTTTTAAAAATTGTGACTTATGATCTTTTTGAGCTTCAATGACTATTTTCATGAAATGCTAAACACATGATTTTTGAACACTCACACTTTATTTATTTTTGTCATGACTTAGTTTCATGGACGTATTTTTGAGCTTCATAGATTGAGTGTCAATTCTTGTATTTGGTATGATTCATGAAAAACATATACTTTGATTTCATATTTTGAAAGATCTTTACTAGTTTTTCAAAAATTATCTTTAACTAGTTAATTATTCTTCATTTGGTAGTGATTTTCAATGCTATACTATTTTCAAATCTATTTTTGAAAACTCCTACCTTCGATGGGAGGATGGATGGGCGATTATGCCTTGTATGCTTCATTGAAAATCTTCTATCTTGAGCATATGAAGGGTGGTAGGTTATGAGTTATGCACTTGATCTTATTGTTATGTCAATTGGTATCATTGGATTCTTTCAATTAGTTTCTAAATTGATAATTTTTGTATATACTCATATTTTTGTTTTCTTATATATGTATGTATCAATTTCAATTGGTATACTTATTTCATACATATATATGATTTTCATGTGCTTAACTTTCAATTGGTTCACATTTTTTAAAGCACAAAGTTTTTGATGAAAAATAAAATTTTGGATCATTATGTTTACCATTGATATCAAAATGCTTCAACTTCATATTTGTTAAATTTCAATTGGTATCAATATGTTTTACAATAATGATTATTTTCGATTTGGTATCTTAAAAATTTGTTTGTTTTACAAGAGCTCTGATACCTTTAAAATTTTGTTTAAGAAAATTCAAAATTTTTGATTCATATATTCCTAGATGCAAGGAGAGCTTAACATCTCTTCTACATATAGATTCATGTTGAGTATATTATAAATTGAGGAGCTTGACAACTCTTCTTTATATGACATACGTGTGTAGGGGGAGCTTCACATCTCCTCTTATGCATTACATAATATGTGTTATGTGAGTTAGGGCTTGTCATCCCTTCTTCATGTAATGCATATGTGCATAGGGAAGCTAACATAGCGTCTTCCTCTTCATGAATGTATATCGCATATAAATCCTTATTGATTGATTTGTATTAACCCCTTCTTGATCTTTTTGTGTTTGACAAAAAGGGAGAGAAAATTTTGTTTGATTTGATTTTACTTTGAACCCTTTGTTGATGAGTGACAAAAGGGGGAGAAGTATTTGAGTTTATAAGCATGTTTTCATTGCTTAAGGAGGAGAAGTATTTGTCTTCCTAGTTATTTATGCATATATTTTTGTTTTGCAAATAGGAGAAAAAGATTTATTTTGTTCTATCTCCATTCATTTGCATACATGTTTATGAGCTTTATTGCATATATTTATTATTTTATGTTATGCATGAGTTAAGGGGGAGCTTCTTTGAAGCTTTACTTTAATCCATGCATATATAACTTCATGAGTTTTGTCATCATCAAAAAGGGGGAGATTGTTGGCCCAAAGGCCTACCACCCTAGTTTTGATGATGATCAACTCATAAAGTTATGTTTACTAATGATCTTATGTTTAATTAGTGACAGATTCATTATCAAGATCTTAGTAGGTGCATAGCTCAACAAAGGATAAAATGTCAAGATTTGGAGCTAGCACGATGTGATCCAAGGAGCTTTTGGATCAAGCTTGGACCAAGTCAAGAAGATGAGAAGACTTCAAGGGAAGACTTCAAGATCAAGACTTGTGTCTAGGTATAAGATTTTGTTTTTGTTTTAGATAAAATGTATAGGATAGAGTAGTTGGTGGATTGCTCAAGTATACCATGCACACACACTCTTGATTTAGTTTGTTTTAGAAAAGAATTTTAACCAAAAACCAAACATGTATTCAAGTGAAGATTTCAAGTGTTTTCTTATATACATGTTTTAATCCAAAACCAAGTTTATGCTTATTGTCAAAAATATAGATATTTCATCTTAATTGTGTAGTGGATCATATCCATACACACTATGCTTTAATGAATTCAAAATATCTTGTTTTTGTATCATGAAGAGTTTTGAAAAATAAGTTTTTGGAAAATACAAGTTTTCATTTGAACTAATATTTCCAAGTTACAAAAATAGTCCAATCTTTTATAACATGCCTTGATTTTGTGCAAGCATGTTTGTTTATCAAAGTATATTGGTAAACTATTTTTGTAGATTTTTATGTATTTTATGGGATTTTATTTGAGCCAAAGAGACTAACTTTTTAATCCTAGAAAACTATTTCAGGCTTCAGATAAGTCGACTTGCTTCCTTATAGTCGACTATACCTGAAGTCGGTCGACCGGACAGGTCGACCGACGTGCACAGACGTGCACGCCTTTGTGCACTGGAGGACGGCCGACCGTACGGGTCGACCGCTCCAGAGAGCTCTGCTCTCTGGAAATCTCGGCCGACCGTACGGGTCGACCGACAGAGAGTTCGACTCTTTGCTTCAGTGGCTCGGTCGACCCGGGCGGTCGACCGTGGCTCCAACGGTCGGATTTCTGACCGTTGGCGATCGACCAGGCGGGTCGACCGGCAGCTCTGACAGAGCCCCAACGGCTAGTTTTCCAGACTCTATATAAAGGGTCATTTGGGGCTGTTTTCGATAAGATTTTTGGAGACTTTTAGAGCCAGTTTTTCCTACTCTTTTCAAAGGTTTTTCTCCACAAAATTTAGAGTCAATACTTCCAATTAAAAGGAGAGTTTTTATCAAGAGTGTAAAAGTGATTTCTTTGAGTTTTCCTCAACCATCCTCATCCTTGTTTTTCTCATACCAACACTTGAGCATCCATTGAGCTATTCATCTTATAGGAGTGTTGTAGTGAGAGTTTTTATTGGTGATCAAAGTGTTTAGATCACCAAGAGATCATTTCTTGTACTTTGAGGAGGCGGACGTGTGTGTCCGCGTTGTTTCAAGTTCGGGTGCGAACTCCGTGTTTGAGGTGCGGCCTCAGCAAGCTTGTGGGGCTTGCGTGTGTACGGGACTAGGGAGTCCGAGGGCTTGTAGGTGTTGCGGCACCGAGGAGAGATCCATTGGGATCTTGCATAGTGGAAATCCTTCGTGTGTCGAAGGCGGGGATGTAGAGCAAGTATGCTCGAACCTCGAAACATACCCTTGTGTTTGCGATTGCTCACTCTCTCTCTCTCTTTGTCTCTTTTATATCTTGCATGCTTTATTGTCTATCTTTATATGCATGATATATTCCTTGTGCTCATATTGATATACTTGCTTGGGATTGTTGCTAACACTTGTATTCAACCAAGAGAGCCAACGCGGCACCTCAACCCATTCAAGGGGAATCTAGAGGAGTTTGTCCAGAGCCCTTCACGGGGAATTCGGCAACACTCTTGTATTATACATAGTGTTTAGTGTAATAGTTTTAATTAGGTCATATTTGTTTTTAGCTTCCACATTATTTGCATCATTTGGCATTAAGTGACCATTAGATTAGCCATCACCTATTCACCCCCCTCTAGGTGAACCTTCAGCGGGTGCTACGCCTGGCGTGATTGGCCACGACCTTCTTTACCGGAGCTGTCTCCGAGAGAGGCTCAGAGCGGGTTTCGGGGTAAGGCCCCGTAGAGACCCTGCGGTAGACGCGGGCCTTTGGGCTCTTAGAGCCGGAAGAGAGGAACTCTTCATATTTTGCCTGGTCGAATTCTACAACAAGCGATTTGACCATTCTCCCCTTGTAGAGGACGTCACCTTGCGCTACAACTTGTTCGTCAGTAACGAAAGTCCCAAGCGGAGTCGCCATCTCTTGTTTGGTACGGAGAAGAGACGTTCGGTGTAAAATTTCCTTGAATCAGTTGAAAGATTACAACGGACTACTGCTCCGACTACAGGGAGGGGAGATGTTGAGTCTTGAATCCCCCTTTGTTTAGTGTTGGGTTCTTCAGGTGGCGATTGAAAGTGAATCTTATTTTCCGTTGACCGGGTGAACGTCGAAAACTTTTGGGGATCTTCTCTTCGGATGGCGGACGGAGTAACGCAGCTCTGTCGGCCAGAAATCTCAAGAGATTGTAGTCAAAGACTAACTTGTACGCAGTAAGTTGTTTGAAGGGTTGGACTCTCTTTCCTCCTCTCTGGAAGCTCTAAAGTCAAGCTATTTTCTCTCAGAGTTCTTCTCTCAGAAAATCCGACCCCTTCTTCATAACAACGGGGCTATTTATAGAGGTTTCAGGAGCGTACGTGCCTCCTAAAATACTCCATAATGGGGGTTAACTTTCCCCGTTATGTGGGCCATGATTGACCCTATAGCCGGGACGGTTACAACTGAGACGCGGGTTTCGACCCTCGCGCCTTGGTGCGGCTGAGACGCGGGTTTCGACCCTCGCGCCTTGGTGCGGCTGAGACGCGGGTGTCGACCCTCGCGCCTTGGTGCGGCTGAGACGCGGGTTTCGACCCACGCGCCTTGGTGCTGCTGAGACGCGGGTTTCGACCCTCGCGCCTTGGTGCGGCTAAGACGCGGGTGTCGACCCACGCGCCTTGGTGCGGCTGAGACGCGGGTGTCGACCCTCGCGCCTTGGTGCCGCTGAGACGCGGGTTTCGACTCTCGTGCCTTGGTGCCGCTGAGACGCAGGTGTCGACCCTCGCGCCTTGGTGCGGCTGAGATGCGGGTTTCGACCCACGCGCCTTGGTGCTGCTGAGACGTGGGTTTCGACCCTCGCGCCTTGGTGCTGCAGTGCTGGCTGAGACTAGCCCTGCGTCTGGAGTTTGGGACTCTGCTTTTGATGACTTGTCTTTAATGATTTTTAGACAGCCTACAACTGGAGGGTACGATGTGAACCTAGGCATGATTCAGCTCAGCAAGTATCATGTGGTGATCGACTGTCGGAACAAGAAGGTGATCTTCAGGATTCCACACCAACCGGAGTTTCAGTTCTTTGGAGAACGCAAGCCCCTCCGGAAGGAAGATCAACTGGATTGTGCCACTGCAGAAGACAAGAAGAAGATGATGTCAGTGTGGAATGAATTCCTGGATGTATTTGAGGAGATATCAGGACTTCCACCTGACAGAGTTGTGGAGTTCTCTATTGACCTTATTCCAGGAGTGACTCCCATCTCTAAAACACCGTACCAGATTGCACCAACTGAATTGGCTATATTGAAGGAGTAGCTGCTAGAGTATTCGAGTAGGGTCTAATTAGACCGAGTACTTCACCTTGGGAAGCACCAGTTTTGTTGGCAAACAAGAAGGATGGTGGCAAGAGGTTGTGTATTAATTACAGAGAGTTGAACAAAGTCACCATCAAGAACAAGTACCCTTTGCCGAGGATTGATGATCTCTTTGATCAACTTCATGGGGCCTAAGTGTTCTCAAAATTAGATTTACAGTCGGGGTACCATCAGCTGAAGGTGAAGAAGGAAGACATCCAGAAGACGGCATTTAGGACTCATTATGGTCATTACGAGTTCTTAGTTATGCCCTTTGGAGTTACAAATGCCCCAGCAGTCTTCATGGACTTGATTAATAGAATCTTTTCGCCCTATCTGGACAAGTTTGTGTTGGTGTTCATTGATGATATTTTGGTCTATTCCAAGAATGAAGAGGAGCATGCGGAGCATCTGAGGGTTGTGCTACAGACTCTCCAACTGGAGCAGCTTCATGCTAAACTTAGCAAGTGTGAGTTCTGGCTGGAGAGTATAACATTCTTGGGCCATGTTGTTTCTAAGGAAGGAATCTCGGTGGATCCCAGCAAGATTCAGGCGGTAAAGGACTGGCCGACTCCGAAGTCCGTGACAGAGATCAGGAGCTTCATCAGACTAGCTGGATATTATCGGAGGTTCGTACAGGACTTCTCGAAGATTGCAGCTCCATTGACCAAGCTTACCAGGAAGGGAGAGAAGTACTTATAGACTAAGGAGTGTGCGTCTGCCTTTGAGGAGTTGAAGAACAAGTTGATTTCGGCTCCAATCTTGAAAACCCCTCAGGGACAAGAGGTATGGTTGTGTACAGTGATGCCTCGGGAAGGGTCTTGGATGCGTATTGATGCAGCATGGACATGTGGTGGCCTATGCATCCAGGCAGTTAAAGCTTCATGAGAAGAACTGCCCAACGCATGATCTAGAGCTGACAGCTGTGATCTTTGCGTTGAAGATTTAGAGGCATTACCTGCTTGGTGACCGAGTGTTGATTTACACTGATCACAAGAGCCTGAAGTATATTTTCACTCAGAAGGAGTTGAATATGAGGCAGAGGCGATGGCTTGAGTTGATGACAGATTATGATATAGATTTGCAATACCATCCTGGCAAGGTTAATGTTATGCCAGATGCCCTGAGTAGAAGACCTGAAGCCAACATGGTTATGTGGCTCACTCAGCAGGAGGAGTTACTCAAGGAGATGAGGCGGCTAGATTTGATGGTGATTCGGAGGACCAGTGGATCCGTGCAGTTGATGGCATTTCAAATCCAGCCGACATTGATGGAGGAGATCAGAGAAGCTCAGAGATAAGATCCCAGACTGTTGAAGTTCAGAGAGCAAGTGGAAGCGGGGCTGAGATCAGATGTTTGCATACATCCTGATGGTGCACTCTATTTCAGGGGCAGAATTTGTGTGCCTCAGGGGGAGATTAGACAGAAGATCTTAACTGATGCCCACATCTCAGCTTACTCTATACACTCTGGAGGAACTAAGATGTATCAGGATCTGAAGCAACATTTCTGATGGAATGTGATGAAGAGGGAGATCGCACAATTTGTGGCGAAGTGTCTAGTGTGTCAGCAAGTGAAGGCTGAACACCAGAGACCTGCTGGATTACTACAGCCATTGCCAATACCAGAATGGAAGTGGGAGCATGTTACTATGGATTTTGTCACCGCTCTACCCCGCAGCCTAAAGGGGAACAATGCGGTATGGATAGTTGTTGACCGTCTCACTAAGTCAGCACATTTCATACCTTTCAGAGTGGGACAATCTACGGAGCTTCTAGCAGACAAGTACATGAAGGAGATTGTTCGACTGCATGGAGTTCCTGTAAGTATCGTGTCGGACAGGGACACGAGGTTCAGATCTCGCTTCTGGGAAGCCTTCAAGAGAGTCTAGGGACCCATCTGAAGTTTAGCACATCTTATCATCCAGAGACAGAATGACAGTCCGAACGGACCATTCAGATCCTAAAGACATGTTGAGGGCTTGTATGATAGATTTCAAGGGATCGTGGGAAGACCATCTTTATTTGGCAGAGTTTTCCTACAATAACAGCTATCAGGCGAGCATCAAGATGGCTCCATTCGAAGCCCTATATGGCAGGAGATGCAGATCACCATTGTGTTGGATGAAGTTGGTGAGAGAAGGCATTTGGGACCGGATGTGATAGTACAGGCAGTGGACAAGATCAGGACCATCCAAGAGCACCTTCGTGCAGCACAGGACAGGCAGAAGAGTTGGGCAGATTCTAATAGAAGACCATTGGAGTTTCAAGTCGGAGAGCATGTGTTTTCTGAAGATATCTCCAACCAAGGGAGTAATCAGATTTGGTGCACGTGGGAAGCTGAGTCCGAGATATATAGGCCCGTTTGAGATATTGGATCGAGTGGGAGAAGTGGCCTACAGATTGGCACTGCCTCCATCACTGGAAGGAGTGCACAATGTGTTCCATGTGTCACAGCTGAGGAGATACATCAGGGATGAGAGCCATGTATTGGATTATTCAGGGTTAGAGTTGCAACTGGATTTGTCTTACATTGAGCAACTAATGGCTATTGTGGACAGAAGTGTCAAGACCCTGAAGAACCGGACCATCCCGTTGGTGCTTGTTTCATGGAACAGGCATAGTCCGGGAGAAGCGACTTGGGAGCGGGAAGACGTCATTCGTGGCCGTTACCCGCATCTGTTCGTGCCTTGAGTGGTAATATTCTCTTGTACTCCACCTCTTGTCTTATCAATTCTTTATTTCCATGTTCATCTCTTTCCTTATAGAAATTTCGAGGACGAAATTTTGTTAGGTGGGTAGATTGTAGCACCCCGTACCCGGGATACGTACCTAGATACGAGTCCCAAAATTTTTCAACCATATTGATCAGTTTTCTTCCTGTTTGTGTTCTTGGTTGTGATTACTTATATTATTTAGTATTGGATCTGGATTCTCAGATCTAGAGTAAGCCCTGACCCAGACCGGGAACCCGATACCAGCCAGTAGCCCGATTTGACTTTTCGGTAGTCCGATTTGACCGATTTCAGTTTCAGAGACTATTTTCTAATATTTTAGATTTTTCATGATTTTCTGAAATTTTCCGAATTTTTCTGCAAAATCTCCAAAACCGGTGTCGGTCGGCATCGCTGACTGATTCCCGAATTTTTAGTTTTCAAACGGGTTTGAATTTTTAGAAACGGTTTTCACAGTACTTCTTAAAATTTCATTTTCTATCTAAATACATTTTTGGGATTTTTTAAATTTATCGAAATTTGACCGATTCTGATGTCGGCCGGTATCGCTAGAAGATTCCAAGATTTTTAATTTGAAAACTACATCAAATTTCTTGAATCTAATTTCACCGTGTATTTTAGAATAATATTTTCTATTTTTGAGAATTTTTTGGTACGTTTCTGAAACAGTCAAATTTTCGCCTTATTTAAATAATAATATTTTTACCGGCGATTTCTTTTCTTAATTTTCCCTCCTCTACTCCCATATTTTATACTACCAGAAATTATAATAAATAATTAGTTAATAATAAAAATTTTAAACTATTTTATTTTCTTTTTTTCTTATTTTTTTAATTTTCTTTCTTTTCTTTCTTTTTCTTTTCTTCACTTTGATTTTCTCCCCCACAATTAGCTCCTTGATCCATGCCAAGTCGCCCGCTGCCGCCACCGACAGCAGTAGGACTGCTGCCGCAGCCCTATCACCCCCCTAAACCATCAAATCTTTCTTCTCTCATCCTCTATTAAACCACCACAATACCATACATTTCAAACAAAAATCCAAAAATCAACTTCATCTCCTTCAACCAAATACCCACTCCGCATCCTCTCATGGCCGCCGCCTCCACCTTCACCACCACCGCCGCCGGCCACTCCTAGGCCACCCAACCAACTCCCCAACACCTCCTCTTCACACCACCATCTCCTTCAACCTCCAACAACCTCCCACCACCACCAATTTCACCAAAACCCACCTCCATTACCACCCTTTCTTCTCCAAAATTCACCATCCCCTCCACCAAATTCTCCACTCCAACCAACCCAACATCATCTCCTTCTCCTCCTCTAACTCCCCACCACCTCCAATCATCACCACAACCACCACCACCACCAACCACCATCACCAACCTCCACCAAAACAACTAAACAACTCCTCCAGAAACCCCCACACCACCTCCCCTCCCCTTGGGGAGGCGCGCGCGCGCCCACCCCACCACCGGCGGCTGGCCGACGGCCACCCCTCCCCTCTTCCTTCTTTTCCTTTCTTTCTTTCTTTCTTCTATTCTTTCTTTCTTTCTTTTATTTCAAATCCCATCATTCCCTAAATAAACACTCATATTTTCCTCATTCTAAAAATATCCCTCCCCTCATTCCCTTATTACTTCACTATATTTACAAACCTAACCCCTTTCATTTTAATTCCTATTTTCCTTTTAAAACACCACATTTTCTCTCTCTTTTTCTCTCTCTTCTTCCTACAACTTTCTCTCTCCTCTCTCTTTCCCTCTCTAATATTTATATAAATATTTTTAATTATATATTTTAATATACAACTACGGGCCAGTGGATTTCTCGTGCGGATTGCCGATTTCTCAGATTTTTAACCAGTATTTCACCCCGATTTCAGGCGAGTGTTTATTATTAAATTAAAAATATTTACCCTTGTATTTATAATATGATATTGACATGTGGATATTTTAATATGCCTAATACTTGCTATGGTAATTTTTAGTACATGACTCCATGCTATATTTGACCCGGTATTTGCCATGCTATATTTGACACCGGTATTTGCCATGCTATATTTGACACCGGTATTTGCCATGCTATATTTGACACCGGTATTTGTTATGCTATATTTGATACCGATATTTGCCATGTTGTACTTGACATGTGACATCTGACACCGGTACTCAGTATTTACACTGGTGCTCGGTATTTACTCCAGTACTCAGTATTTACACCGACACTTGGCATGTTACACTTGATATGTTATTTCTAACTCCGGCACTTGGTATTTACACCGGCACTCGATATATAGACCTGGTACTTGATATATGTCATACTTGACACCTGCACCTGACACACGGTATATGATATGCTTTCATGTGGTACATATACCTGGACTTGACATCTTGACCCTTGACCGGACATTACTACCCCTGATACCTGTGTTATATGACATATTCATGACTATCACTTTTACGGGGACTTGGCATGACTATTATATTATTATCAGATATTTGGTACTCCTGAACTCATGTACTCCTGTATACTTGAACCCCTGAAATAGGGAGGCTCCTGACATTACTCCTGATATTATACTCCTGTTGACTCCCGTAATAGGATAACCATGGATATTGTACATTTGTGAATACCCCGTGAACATTATTATTTGAGACTCTGTTATATTTAAACAACTTACACCGGAATGGGGGAAATTGATGGCTATCGATATAACTTCTGTGTTTATGGTGGCCATACATATGTTGTACAACTTCCTGTAGGATTCGACCTGGAGGCCACCAGGCGTTTCTGAGGGGTGTACTGGCACCCCTACCCCCTTGCCTGCCTGTCCGGGTGTGCTATAATCCCCTGGGTATATCCTGTGGGGAACGGTGACACTCTATTCCTGTTCGGGCGTATACTAAGACCTTCGGGCATATAGTAAGTCCCGGTGCCTAGCGGTACGTTCTGGCTTAGTACAGGATACTCCTGGACCGTTGTCCCGGGCATGCACGGGACCCATTCTAAACATGATTCGTCGTTCCCCATCAATTTCTAATAACTAGCCTCGCTTGACTCGTATGCGGAAGTATATGGCACCGGTCATATACCGAAACATACAAATTGAACGAGTCTTAATAATAATAACTTGATAATTGGTTTAAGGTTACATGAATTTTGTTACTTGCTGTTTATGATAGTTACCCCATGCTTGTGAGTTTGATTACGTGACATTTAACCTGCTACACTTGCTTTATTTCTTGATTCACTATTTATTGTAATTATTCCATGCTTACTGATTTTGGTACATTATACTTGACATGATGCACTTGCTATTATTTGTACTAGCCACTTGGCTTCTTTATGCACTCGCTGGGTTGCCCACTAACAACCCTGAATTTGTATGTTCAGATTTGACAGGTTGGACCGAGGTAGACCCATCAGCTGAGGATCAGGCCTACTTTGAGGAGCAGGCGGATCAGCCGTAGCTTCGTCCAGTCTTTTCGCTCGCGAGATTCTCTCTCTTCCAGCTCGTGAGTTTATCTTTTGTATCTTGTACAGTCTACTTTTGTACTACCTGGTGATGTAATATTTATGTAATATTATGTCACAATTTGTGATAACTAAGTACTTGTACTGTTTTGTATTAGAATGTATAATACTACGTATTTTCGCACTCTAATCCCTGTATTGTGTTGTATTGATGCTTAGCGTACATACGAGATGGTACCATCGCCCTGCATATGTACGTCGCAGTGGCGTCTCCGTACCCGTCGGGATCGGGGCACCACATGATCATATTAGTTTATATTTTCTTTTATGCTTAATGTTTTGATTACATGTTTGGATGAAGTTTTCATTAAAACTTGTGTTTATACTTGTACAACTAGTGAATCACATTTGATTGTGCTCTATTGCTCATTTGCACCTATTATATGTACTTTTATAACCTAGTTTTGATGATTCTTGCATTTTAACTTGTATTCCCTATTTTTGTACATGTTTTCATAAAAATATGTTTAGCTTCATGTATATATTAATTTTGTCTAAAACTAATAGATATACATGTCTATCCTAGAGTCACTTGTTTTTCATGCAAAATTCTTTTATGGACTCATTTATGTTTAGGATATGTATGTATGTTTTTAGTTTCAACAAAACATACATATACCTTGATGCTTGTGTAGTTTTGATGAAAATTTTAGTTTTTGATGATTTCTTATTTTTGATAAAAGGAATTTTGTATGAGCTTCTGCCTATTTCCATGATTATGTTTTTCACATGATTCTTATACACTCACATTATTTGTGTTTGCTCATGACTTTATTTTATGAATACATTTTTTGAGCTTTATAGATCTTGAGTGACAATTTTTGTGTACTTAGCAATACTTCATGGGACATATGATTTGATTTCATGATTTTGAAAGATCTTTAACTAGTTTTTTAAAAAATCACTTTAAACTAGTTATTCTTAATTGGTAGAGTTTTCAAACTCGTTAAAATATTTTCAAGCTCTTATTTTTGAAAACCCCTACCTTCCAAGGGCGGTTGGATGGACGACCATACCTTGTATACCCATATTGAATATTCTTTTAAACTTGTGCATGAATAGGATAGGTATGAGTTGAAAAACACCTAGAGGGGGGTGAATAGGTGCAAGTGCTAATCTAGTGAACTAAGTGCGCTAAATGCGGAAGCTTAAAACTATTCTGCAATCACACTTAATACAACACACAAGTGTAGCCGAATTCCCCGTGAAGGGCTCTGAACTAACTCCTCTTGATTCTCCTAGATATGGGTTGAGGTGCTATGTGAAGCTCTTGTGGTTAAGTACAAGTGAGGCACACACAAACAATCAAGCATATACAAGATATAGCAATATGAAATATGCAAGGTTCAATGCAAGCAATGTATGATATGAATAATGAATGATGCTTTGCACAATTAAATGAGAGAGAGAGTGAAGAGACAATGGATCAAACGCAAACACAAAGATATGTTTCGAGGTTCGAGCCCTAGCTCTACATCCCCGCCTACACCACCGTGTAGGATTTTCAATCCACTATCTCCCACCGAGGGAACCTCTACCGAAGAGGATTTGTTACAACAATAGGAGTACCAAACTCCTCTCTCAAACACCGCCTCACAACCGAGGGGTAGGCCCGTAGCCAAACAACAACCAACACCTCTACCGAAGAGGGTTTACAAACCAAACTCCACCTCTCACTAGAGGGAGCAAACCACAAGCCTCAACCTCTATTAAAGAGGGAGCAAACACCAACCCAATACAACACCTCAACCTCTACCAAAGAGGGAGCAACTCAAGAAATCAAGGGTTTACAATAAATGGTATATCTCAACCACAAACCTCTTTCCTTTTTCCACAAACAAGGAGCCTAAATAGAATAGGATAGAAGATAAGCTCAAGTGTGGAAAACTAAGTGTTTTGATCAAAGAAACTCTTGGGAAAACACCAAAAATGATATAGAGATTTTTGCTCAAAACAATTCCCAAAACCTAGTTTCTTTGAAATAAACAAAACACTTAAAAACAAATAGAATGAATCTTTTTGCTTTTTAAACTCTTTTAAAACTTGTTTAAAACACTTAAGAAGTCAGGAAATTTTAGCTCTAAAAATCTTGGCCAAAATCCCAAAGAATTGGGGTTTAAATAGGCCCATCAGAAAACTAGCCGTTAGGCTGATCTGGCAGCCTGACAGGCTACCGTCGGCCGGCCCGGCCGACCGCCAACGGTCAGAAATGTGACCGTTAGGGCAAGCCGGTCGACCACCCGGTCGACCCAAATAAACAGAGAGCACTGCTCTCAGGTTCGGTCGGCCGCCCGGCCGACCGTCCCTGTGGCTGCCAAACGTGCACAGGCTTGTGCACGTCGGTCGACCCCAAGGGTCGACCGGCCTCTGGTGCGGTCGACCCGTACGGTCGGCCGACCTGGCCTGTCAGCCACTATTCTGGGACAGAAACACATGTTAAAAATATTTTAGAAAATATTTTATCTCTTTTAAAATTACCATAAAATTGTTTTATCATTTTACTTTGATAAACACACTTGTGATAAAAATTTCAAGATATATATCAACATATTCAATCATTTTTGTGTCTTGCAAGTTTTATAAAAAACCAACACTTGTATTTTTATCAAACTTGATTTTTCAATACATGAATAGGAAAGTCAAAATAAGTTTGTTTAAAAGTTAAGCATGCATGTATAGAATGAAACAACTATACATATATCAATTAAACTTGTTTTGATCAACTATTCATGAAAACCAAAAACCAAACGTAAAACGTGTGTGTTATGTGCACTTGAGCATATCAACTATACTAAACTTTACAAATGGATCTAAACACACTATCTAAACTAGGATACCTAAGTCTTCTTAACAATCTTCCATCTTCAAGTTGACTTGCTCCAAAACTCCATCCATGGGCTAGGCTATGTGTGATCTTGAAGCTTGAGCCTTGGAATCACTATGGAAAGCTTCTAAAGTCCTTGTTGAAGCTAATCATCAACTAATATCTTGGGTAATGATCTGAAACTTAAACAACACAAGATTATTAGTAAACATAACTACATGAGTTAATCATCATTAAAACCAGAGTGGAAGGTTTTTGGGCCAACAATCTCCCCCTTTTTGATGATGACAAAACTCATGGAGTTATATATGCATGGATTAAAGTTAAGCTTCAAAGAAGCTCCCCCTTAACTCATGCATAAACAAATAAACATAATATACAATGAATATTAAACATGAATGCATAGATATGCATAAACAATAAAAGGTTCTAGATACCAAATGAAATATTCACAATAAACATATTCTAGATACCAATTAAAATCATAATATATGCAAAAACATAAGCATGCATATAAACTCAAAATCTTTCTCCCCTTTTTGTCAATCATCAACAAATAAATAAAAACAAAATCAAAACATAAACAAATTCTTCTATTAACAAAACATGATCTAGACACCAATGAAATGTAAAAGGTGCTCTAGATACCAATTAAATGAATAAAACTTTTCCCTTTTTTTTAAAAAAAAATAAATGCATACAAAGACATGCATATAAATCCAAATCCTTCTCCCTTTTTTTGTTCTATAATACAAATGATGTAAATAAGGGGTAAATAACAAATCATAAGATGTACACTCAATTAAGATACCAAATGAAACTTATATGTCAATGAAGTACATCTTGATACTAATTGAAAGTGAACATACCAAAACAAAATTTTGAGATACCAATTTAAAACATAAACATTTTGATATCAAAAGATAGTATTTTCTTTTTAAGCCATATAAACAAATAAACATCAAATTTTCAATCATAAAGTGTGGAGTGGAAATCAAATACTAATTGAAATATGAAAGTCAAATTTCTCCCCCTTTATGAAATACGATCTAAAACAATGCGTAGGCTTGATACCAATTTAAAAATAATCAATTAAAATAGGATAATCATTAAGGTTTTCAAGCTTGGCATAAACAAATATTTGTGCACTAAGATATAGGAATATAGTAGGCACAAATAAAACATATATGTATGAAAAAAATAGATACCAATAGACATTGATACCATTGAAATGAATGCATACATACATAAATACATATGAGTATACAAAAGAATCAAGATTGATACCAATTGAAAGAGTTCAATGATAACAATTGACATAACAATAAAAGCATGGTATAACTCATATCAAGATGAAGAATATGAATTAGTTAAAATGGAAATTTTTGTTAACTAGTACGAAATCCTTCAAGTAAGGAATAAACTAAAATTAATTTTCATTAAACACATGTAAATCACATAGCACTTAAAAACATTCAATATTCAATAAAGTCCATACATGCTCATGAAAACATACTCATGAGAAATATTTTAAAAAATGGTGAGTGTACAAGTAATATGTGACATGGCATTATGAAATTTCCAATTAAGCTCAAAATTCCTTGAAACAATGAAAGTGATCAAAATTATTTAATCTTCAAGGTATATGTATGTCTTATACAAACTAAAGCATACATACATATCCAAAACACAACGAGTCCACAAAATATATGCATTAAGGCACGTGGCTCAAAAGGATGTATATGTATAATAATAATTTGGATAAAATAGACATATACATGAAGTTAAACAAATAAACACGAAATCAAGAAAAACTAAATTTTCACCAAAACAAATTTCATTTCAAGGTATATGTATGAATTGTCAACACAATAAGTATACATACATATCCCTAAACACAATTGAGTCCATATATATAGATTTGCATGAAAGACAAATAACTCAAAGGGTATACATGTATAACTTAAGGTTTGGCAAAATGCACATATACATGAAATGTAAAACACATGATCTACAAAACAAAACCAAAATGGGAATACAAGTTTAAAATGTATGAATCATCAAAACTAGACTATACTAGCACATCTAATGGGTTCAAATAAGCAATCAAGCCCAAACATATATAGATTTATTTGTGGCCCACTATATGCACAAGTATAAATCCTAGTCTTAATGAAAACTAACATCTAAACAAGTAATCTTAACATGAAGCATCAAAATACGATAAAAATTAACATGATAAACATACGCATGATTATTATGAATATCCACATGTTGTTAGATTTATGATGTACATGATAGCTAATCAAATATGAGAACACAAAATAATAATCCATATTAAACATGGGTGTCTCAAATACTATACATGTATGTCAAGAATCTAATTAACATGACATTTTCATACTAATCACTAAACAATGAAACATGCTATAAACAATGAATATTAAAAGCATGAAAACAATAAATAGGAGTTAGGAATCGTTACCAAAACCTAGAAGGCAACTCTCCTTGTCTCCAAACATGGTGGTCTTCTCCACCAAACTTCCCTTGAAAGTGATGCATCCAATTGATTTCCATGAAGCTAGGAACGCATCCACTCCAAGGTACGGCAACTCTCACGTCATGTGAGAGTCCACACCTACATCAAAAATAGGAGGGGTGGTCTTTGGTACCCATACTCTTTTGGGTCCATGGGGGTTAGTACCTTCTCTAACCCAAACAAACTTATTTGCTAAATTTACATTATGTAATCTATTAAAGCAAAATTTAGCAAGGTGGCCCATACGTCCACAATGTGTACAAGTGTACACATGAGCATACGTGTGATGGGTGTGTCCGTGAGGAGCATGTGTATGCCGTGGAGGGTGTGCATGAAAAGATGGAACTTGCTTCTTTCGAACCAAGGATTCCAAGCGTGTGTGGTTCATGGCACATTGGCTCATAGTGGAGCCCAAACAATCAACCTTCTTCTTAAGCATGGATATATCATTATCAATTAAAGAAGAAGTGTGGCATGCAATAGGTGAAGTGTGTGATACTACCCTATCATGGCAAACATGAGAATCAATCTTATTTTGCAAACAATCATTCTTCTTTAAACAAACATTTAAATCATTAGAAATAGAAATTATTTTGTTTTTCAAAGCAACATTCTCTTTTAAAACAAAATCAATTTTTGAAGTTAAAACTTTATTTTTCTTCAAAACTTCATTACAATCATTTTTATTTTTCAACAAATCATTTTCTTTTAATGCAAGTTCAAGTTGAGATTTCAATGAATCCCTATCATTAGAAATCTCCTTTTTCTCTTGTAAAACCATGTTAAGCTTAGAAGACAAATTCTCTTTTTCTTTATTCAAAGCACAAGTCTTCTTTTTCAAAATGTTATATTTTTCTATTAATTTTTCACAAACAATAGATAGTTCTTCATTCAAAGCATGGGGATCAATATAATCATCACATGAAGAACTAGCACTATCATTATCTAGTTGAGATTCCGAATGTACCTCAAGGAGTCATTCCCTTGGACCATTAAGCATTGAGAGTCGGATTCTCCACTAGATTCCTCCGGTTGATTTGGCAATTGAAGCTTGGAGGTGGTGGTTGTTGTCAACATATTCCACACTGCAAATGCGAAATCAAAGTTAGAAGCAAGCATAAGATATTTTTTATTTAATGTGCTTCTAATGGCCTCAAGGGCTTGTGCATTGGCCCCTATATGCTTGCGGTCACCAAGATAACATCTCTTGGTAGCGGCAAGGAAAATATGTAAACCTAGGGTCTTTAGGTACATGGACATCCTATACTTCCAAACAACAATGTTGGAAGGGTCAAAACTAGGTGGGGTCATGAAGTCCATGGTAAACTATATGAGTGTGCAAACAAGCAAATGCAAACAATAGATTAGCAATCAAATGGATCTCACTCCTAGGATGTTAAGCCTAATATCAGGAGCACTAGCTCTGATACCAATTGAAAAACACCTAGAGGGGGGTGAATAGGTGCAAGTGCTAATCTAGTGAACTAAGTGCGCTAAATGCGGAAGCTTAAAACTATTCTGCAATCACACTTAATACAACACACAAGTGTAGCCGAATTCCCCGTGAAGGGATCTGGACTAACTCCTCTTGATTCCCCTAGATATGGGTTGAGGTGCTATGTGAAGCTCTTGTGGTTAAGTACAAGTGAGGCACACACAAACAATCAAGCATATACAAGATATAGCAATATGAAATATGCAAGGTACAATGCAAGCAATGTATGATATGAATAATGAATGATGCTTTGCACAATTAAATGAGAGAGAGAGTGAAGAGACAATGGATCAAACGCAAACACAAAGATATGTTTCGAGGTTCGAGCCCCTAGCTCTACATCCCCGCCTACACCACCGTGTAGGATTTCCAGTCCACTATCTCCCACCGAGGGAACCTCTACCGAAGAGGATTTGTTACAACAATAGGAGTACCAAACTCCTCTCTCAAACACCGCGCTCACAACCGAGGGGTAGGCCCGTAGCCAAACAACAACCAACACCTCTACCGAAGAGGGTTTACAAACCAAACTCCACCTCTCACTAGAGGGAGCAAACCACAAGCCTCAACCTCTACCAAAGAGGGAGCAAACACCAACCCAATACAACAACCTCAACCTCTACCAAAGAGGGAGCAACTCAAGAAATCAAGGGTTTACAACAAGTGGTATATCTCAACCACAAACCTCTTTCCTTTTTCTACAAACAAGGATCCTAAATAGAATAGGATAGAAGATAAGCTCAAGTGTGGAAAACTAAGTGTTTTGATCAAAGAAAACTCTTGGGAAAACACCAAAAATGATATAGAGATTTTTGCTAAAAACAATTCCCAAAACCTAGTTTCTTTGAAATAAACAAAACACTTAAAAACAAATAGAATGAATCTTTTTGCTCTTTAAACTCTTTTAAAAACTTGTTTAAAACACTTAGGAAGTCAGGAAATTTTAGCTCTAAAAATCTTGGCCAAAATCCTAAAGAATTGGGGTTTAAATAGGCCCATCAGAAAATTAGCCGTTAGGCTGATCTGGCAGCCTGACAGGCTACCGTCGGCCGGCCCGGCCGACCGCCAACGGTCAGAAATGTGACCGTTGGGGCAACCCGGTCGACCGCCCGGTCGACCCAAATAAACAGAGAGCACTGCTCTCAGGTCCGGTCGGCCGCCCGGCCGACCGTCCCTGTGGCTGCCAAACGTGCACAGGCTTGTGCACGTCGGTCGACCCCAAGGGTCGACCGGCTTCTGGTGCGGTCGACCCGTGCGGTCGGCCGACCTGGCCTGTCAGCCACTGTTCTGGGACAGAAACATATGTTAAAAATATTTTAGAAAATCTTTTATCTCTTTTAAAATTACCATAAAAATTGTTTTATCATTTTACTTTGATAAACACACTTGTGATAAAAATTCAAGACATATATCAACATATTCAATCATTTTTGTGTCTTGCAAGTTTTTATTAAAACCAACATTATATTTTTATCAAACTTGATTTTTCAATACATGAATAGGAAAGTCAAAATAAGTTTGTTTAAAAGTTAAGCATGCATGTATAGAATGAAACAACTATACATATATCAATTAAACTTGTTTTGATCAACTATTCATGAAAACCAAAAACCAAACGTAAAACGTGTGTGTTATGTGCACTTGAGCATATCAACTATACTAAACTTTACAAATGGATCTAAACACACTATCTAAACTAGGATACCTAAGTCTTTTTGACGATCTTTCATCTTCAAGTTGACTTGCTCCAAAACTTCATCCATGGGCTAGGCTATGTGTGATCTTGAAGCTTGAGCCCTGGAATCACTATGGAAAGCTTCTAAACTCCTTGTTGAAGCTAATCATCAACTAATATTTTGGTTAATGATCTGAAACTTAAACAACACAAGATTATTAGTAAGCATAACTACATGAGTTAATCATCATCAAAACTAGAGTGGAAGGCCTTTGGGCCAACATGAGTTATACACATGATCTTCATGGAATTTTATCTTTATATACTCATATATGTTTTCTATATATATATATGTACTTCAAAAAAAATTCAATTGGTATTTTTATACATATATATGATGTGATTGTGCTTGTTTTACAATGTCTTTATATTTTTTTAAAAAGTACTAATTATGTTTATGCTAAGCTTGACTTAATTTTAAATGTTAATTGGTGTCTTAATAAGCTTATGCATTATTCTCAATTGGTATTTTAATTGCTAATCATTTCAATTGGTATTTATTTGATATCAAAATGTACTTCATATTTTACCTTTCAATTGGTATCAAAAATTTACAATATATTTCAATTGGTATAAAAAACTTACAATGTTTCACTTTCAATTGATATCAAAATCTACTAGTGGTATCTCAAAATTTTTGTTTATCTATAAGTAGTATCAACTTTTTTTTGTCAACTACTATTTGATTTCATTGGTATCATAAATTTGTTTTGTTGATTTAAGAAATTTCAAAATTTTGTTTTAAGTATTATCAAAATTTTTGTTTTAAAATTTGTTGTTATGTATTGCCTACAGGCAAGGGGAGCTTAACATCTCCTTTATATATTGATTCATGTTGAGTGTATCTCATATTGAGAAGTTTGAACTCTCTTCTTTACGCGATACACATGTGTAGGGGGAGCTTAACATCTCCATCAATACATTGTATATTATGCTTTATGTGGGCTAAGGTCTAGTCATCCCTTCTCCATATAATGCATGCATGCAGGGGGGATAACTTTATGCCTCTCCTCTTCATGAATGTATATCGCATATACATCTTTATTGTTTGGTTGTCTTCACCCCTTTGTTGATGAATTGACAAAAAGGGGAGAAGAATTTAGTGAGTTTATATATGCATGTTTATATCTTTGTTTATGCATATATGTCTGTATTTACTTTATGCATTCCATTGAATATCTATTTGTTTATTACTATGAATGAGTTAAGGGGGAGCTTTTATGAAGCTTATCTTTGATCCGTGTATATATAACTCCATGAGTTTTGTCATCATCAAAAGGGGGAGATTGTCGGCCCAAAGGCCCATCACTCTAGTTTTGATGATGATTAACTCATGTAGTTATAGTACTAATGACCTTGTGTTTATTTAGTTACAGATTGTCTATCAAGATCTTAGTAAGTATTTAGCTTCAACAAAGGAGTTTTAGAGCTAACACATGTTGATTCAAGAGCTCGCTCATCAAGATCGCATATAGCACTCAGTTGGAGTCAAGCTCTTTGGATCGTGTTTAGATCGAGTCAACTTGGAGAAGAAGTTCTACAAGAAGACTTCGGTTTGTGTTTAGTTTAGTTTGTGTTTAGATCTTGTGTAAGATAGACTAGTGTTCATATGCTCAAGTTCACACACACAAGTTTAAAGTTTATTGGTTTTGATTTAATCGGTTTTGGATTTCATGTCAAAAACATAGATATATCATGTACATGTGTATTGGATTCTATCCATACACAATATGCTTCAAATGTGTTTCAATATCATGTTTTTATATTTCTACAAGTTTTGGAGAAAATGATTTTTCATTTCAAAATCAAAGTTTTGAAAAATACGATTTTTTATTTAAGGCCAAATATTTTACATCACAAAAATAGTTCAAATAGTTTGTAATATGTGTTGATTTTTTGTCACACATATTTGTTATTCAAATATCTAACAAGAACTAATTTTTGTGAAATTTATGAGTATTTATAGGATTTTATAGGAGTTAAATAACTAAGTTTCTTAACCTATAAATCCTGGTAGACCCAGCTGGCGGCTGACCGGACGGTCAATCAGACCAGTGGTCGGTCGACCGTTCCGGTCGACCGATGTGCACGCAGATGTGCACAAGGTCAGCCAAGTAGGCCGATCGACCGGGCGGTCGACCGCAGGCTATGCCCGGTCGACCGGGCAGTCGACCGGAGGCACAATGACCAGAAATATGATCGTTGCGCCGGTCGACCGGAAGGTCAATCTGGACCTTTCTTGGCTGCCAATGGCTAGTTTCTTGAGAGGTTATAAATAAACCATCTCTTGGGCTGTTTTCAACAAGAATTTCAAGAGCCTTTATTCTCATCTTTTCAAGTGTTTAGCATAAAGTTTTTAGAAGAGTTTTTTTGCTAAAAGATTTATCTTTTATTTGTTTTAAAGTATTGGAAAAAATCAAAGAAAATAGGGTCTTGGGAAATTGGTTTTGATCTTGATTTCAATATCTATTTGGTGTTTTTTCAAAGAGTTTTTCTTTATTATTTTTCTTTTCAAACACTTTGTTTTCTCACACTTAAGCTATCATATCTAATCCTATCTATAGGATCTTGTTTTTGTGAGAAAAATTGTTTGTGGTTTATTGTGATCACCAAGTTTGTAATCCCTTCTTTGTTGTGGCTTTGTGCCTATACCTCTTGTGTAGAGGTAATTTGGGTTTTACTTTGGGTTTGTGGTTATCCCTCTTGTGTAGAGCTGATTGAGTTTTGGCTTTGTGCCTTGTCCCTCTTTGTGTAGAGGTGATTGTTATTTTAACTTTTGTGCCTTGCCTCTTGTGTAGAGGTGACTGTGTTTGAGAGAGGAGTTGTGTACTCCTAAGTTTGTAATTGTAAATTCCTCGGTGGAGGTTCTCTAAGTGGGAGGTCCTGTGTGGACGTAATGGAAATCCTTCTGTGTGAAGGCGGGGATGTAGAGCAGTGGCTCGAATCTCGAAACATATTTTGGTGTCTGCGTTTGATCCACTATCTTTTAACCCTCTCTTTTATAACTTGCATTGCTTTATTATTTTCATATCATACATGCTAGATATTATTTATGCGTGCCCGTACTTGTGTTGAACCAAGAGAGCTTCATATAGCACCTAAACTCTTATTTAGAGGAATCAAGAAGAGTTAGTCCAGAGCCCTTCACCGAGAATTTGTCTGCACTCTTTGGTTACACATAGTGTGGTGCAATTAGTTTTTAATTCCGCATCATTTGCATTAGATTAGCTAATACACCTATTCACTCCCCTATAGGTGCATTTTCATCCATGTCTCGTCCCGCTGGATATTGAGTCGGCCCATACACTATACTTGGTCAGCCCAATCGTGTCTCCATTCGCGCTTGAATCGCGTCAGATCATTCATGCCTAATTTAGGTCTTCTACTCTTGTGCTTACTTTATGTCTAATTGTGCCTATTTTCGCTCATCTGTTTACTAGTGAATAAATATATCTCCCAACAAAGTTTAAAAGTGCGCGCGCACACACAACACGCACATATATATGGGAAAATATATCTTTGATGTCATCTAGCAGAACTTTCTCAAATGGTCATCAAAACTCTAATTTTCTCTACGATCCGACTGCAAATTATGATCTTATAGCGTAGTGATAAAGCTTTTTTGACATAAATAAGGACAAAACTATAAGCTATAGAATAGTGATAAAAATATTTTGAAAGTGACAAAAAGTCTGGAGTTAAAATCCTGCTTGTATTACGGCCATGACTTATATTTAAAAAAAAAGTTCAATTGCGGGTGTCAACCAATCGGGTTGAGTTTGAAATACGCCCGGCCCAACCTGACAAGCACGGGTTCTGAATAGCTTTGGGACTGTATAATTCTTATTATCTCATGCGAAGTTTTGAGTCCTAAAAGTTATCTCACGGCCCACTCCTATATCTTTTTACATATTTTGTTAATAATAAATTAAAATGTTTACTTTAAAAATTCTAGTTATCTTCTCATTGAATGTTATTTTTATATTGATGTAACTCTTTAAGTACATTCAATTGTTCTCATGGCAGATTTATTATATCATTCAAATTAAAAGTTATTAACTAAATACTACTTAATTATGAATTCAATAATTTTATTTTGAGAATATATAAATATTTAATCAAAATCGACCGAGCGAAGCGAGGGAGGTTTTCTTCTGTGACTCATTCAGAAATTGTGTCCGCCCGTTCGTCCGCGCGCGAAATAGTTAATTTTGTGGTCTTGTAAATCTCGCCTGCGGTCTAATTACATTCCAATTTTTTTCGTAATTAATATTTATTTTAATATTAATTTGCGATTAACTTTTCTACTTCACTTCTACATTACTAACCAAACACTGGAAAAAACATTATACTTTTTCAATTACACTTCCCAACTACCATCCAAACAACGTAAAAGAAATACAAATTCTCATTTTCCAAAAGAAAAAGCCTCATACTTCCCACTTTCTCACTTCCACCCACTTCCGAGCATCCAAACAACCCCAAAAAGAATAGCGTTCCTTAGCGCCCATCTTTCTGCTTGAATCCTATGGAATCAGTGAGTTTCGATTCTGGCATGCCTTGATTTTGAGTGAGGATTTCTGATTCCTTTTTCGTTTTGACATAATTGGAATGAATTTTCAAATACAAATGCCTCAACCCAAGTCATCTATTTTTGCATTTCTATCTCCTAATTTGTTCTTGATTTTGACTGAATCACTGAGGCAACAGTTTTTTTGAACTTGGAAGTCATGCACGGGTACATGCCCAAGCAAACGGATCTAGATCCGAACGACTTCCAACCGCGTTTTATTACTGTTTATTACTGTTTAGTCGCCTTCGTCCCTTTTCTTTCTACTTGTTTTATTGTTGATTGGGATCACGATCACGATCCGTTTCCTTTTCTTCTCCCCTTTTCTCGCAATCAATTTCCTCTCGTGATTTATCTTCTTTGGTTTCCCCCGTCAACAGATTCGATTAGGTTTGAGCTCTTCTTCTCCTCTCTTGTAATTAGGATTTCTCGAATTATATCTCACAGTGCTATCACTCGAAGCTGCGATCTTTCTTGCTTGTAGAGAATAAAAGGCAAGGGCTTGTTGGGCTTTTGCTGATATATGCTTCGATGGATTTCAGGCTCGGGCGTATCAATCTCAATGCGGTCGCTCAGGTGATTTAATTTGGATCTGTGGTCAAATATAGAACTTTTAATGACTGATTTTATGATAATTTCTATCCCGTTTCGTGTCTAATTGCTTTCATTTGGTGGCTGTTAATGTTCTGTTGAATTATGTATGATCATTTTTTCCATTTCTTATCAAAATGGGTCAGCTGTAGACTGTGATACAAAGTTAAGGAAGCTTTGCAATTGAATTAGTCAGGATTTGACTATTGACTGTCAATTGATGTTAATTTTCAATGAGCTTACGCACCATTGATGGCATGCTAACAAAATTTGTTGAACGTTAGCTATGCCCCAGCTTGGGATTACTCGGATTAGAAGAAATATATGAGAAATGAAACTACAACTTAAATCAGTCCATAGACAAGCAGAATCAACTACAGTTTACTAAAGTTTTAACACGCAGATTATCACGGGCATTAGTATGAAACCTAATGCCATCAACAATACTTTGCAAGTTTATTAAGCAAATATATGACGGTTCTTTTCTTTTAATGTTTTTTCTTTTTAGAACTTGTTAGTTAGCATGGTTTTTGTTCCTCAACTAAATTCCAAAAGGTCAGCAAAATAAAAGGAAAAAAAAAAAACAAAACATCAGAAGTGCCTATTAGAAGTTAACTAGAATATAAAAAGCTAACAGAATGCGTTTCTCTAGGCAGTATAACATGCTTAAGTTTTTCTCTCTGAGAAAAAAATCTTTTATTTGAAGAGTAAGACTTATACTCCAGTGACACTAAAAGAGTTAGACACAAAAAATGGTTGAGAAGGTAAGATCGCATATGACAAAAATGACACATTTAGGCTGTGAACACTAAAAGATATATAAATTACAAAAAGTTATACTTTTCTGAAGAACATATTAATAGGAAAAAGCTCTTTTTATAGAAACTTGTACTGCCACTCTATTTTTTGTCATTCAAATATTGCCTTAATGATCCTCAACTTCTTAAAACCTTTCGCGATGGAGGTGGGATAATTGGGAGTTACCAATATGAATGTTGTAGGTGTCAGTGGAAAACTCGAGGCAAAAAGATCTTTCCCTTTCTAGCAATTATGCTATATTGCAGCTATTGCTGCTCCTGGCAAGTTTTATTTTCCACGAAAGACATGTGACTGCAAACATTTAAAACATGAGAGAAAAAGTACCCCCACCACAAAAAAGAAAAAGAAAAACACACACACACACATCACGTGCACCCCATCCAGCCCACCCCACGTGCACTTACACGCACAAAATCCTCTTGCACTGATCGTGGGAATCTTTAATTTAATTACAAGTTTAGGGAAGAGGAAGAGACGGGAAAAGAGATGGTTGTAGGAAACAAAAAAAATTAGGTATCCTTTCTGTAAACTGCAATTTTAAGGGGTATAGGAAATAATATGCAGTTCACTATCCCAATTTGCAGTATCAACCGACATAACAATGGCAACATGCGCATGAGATAAATTCCCTACAAGTGAAAACAACGCACTTCAAACATAGCATACACATATACTAAGATCTAGCATTGTCATTAATAAGAAATTTCTGTGTGTAACAATAAACATCTCCGAATTCCATAATTAAACTCCCAACACATGAAATGCCTCTTACAAATATTTCTCAAGAGCCCCAAATAACTAGAATATAACTAGATGTTTTGGGAAAATCAAACACATTATCTAAGAAAGCTCATCAATTATGAAGCTTCATCTTGTACCCAACTCCACAATCTCATGTTTATCTGAAAAGGTAGGAAACAATGAGTGAGCTAATAGTCCAGTGAGTTTGACTGCTTACTAGCAGGTCAAACAAGTTACGATAGAATGTTATAGGCATCTTGGCATAGATTACGAGATCTGAAATGTCTAATTTGAAATATAACAATTTCAAAAGATTATCCTCTGATTAGTATGAGCACTCAAAACATGCTCTAATGTACCTATTCATATTATGTCACCTCAATACTTAGAAAGGTCACCGTGGGACTGAATGCAGTATCATTCCACAGATTACTTGTAGATGATTTCAATTTCACAGATGGGTCCTATAAAGGGGTAAGCTTGTACTTCTCTTTGCCACTTTGCTCCACGAAACCATATGAGATACTCACTGGAACAGAAATAAGAAAGAGGCCTCGTTGGACTATGAGGATTTTGATCATGAAAACCGTACATATTGTAAATTCAAAATCTAAAACAGATCTACAAAACCATGCCTCATAACTTATCAAATTTTCATGCTTGCAAGTTTTCATATAAAAATCCAAGCATTGAAAACAATGCCAAATACTAGTATGTACTTCTATCACATGAATTGGTTTTTAAAATACGAATGTTTAGAAGCTTATCACCATAGGTTTTTAGCGGAAACTCCCGAAAGTCGGACACTAGGACCGGAGCTAGTAAATTCTGGATTCGCTCCTTTCAATTCGACATCTTTTCCTCTCATTTCCCCCCTTTACTTTTTATTGCAACTACCTTCCCCTCTTCTTCTTACGTCTTACTGATCTTACAAGCGGAGGGAGAGAGAGGAGAGGAGAGGAGTGGAGAGATAGATAATTAGCTAAAAGCTATGTAGCGCACACGCTTACATGAAGCCGTGTCGTGTTAGACACGTATTGGACACACATTATGATATGATAACTTTATATCCTATGTACTTTTCAGAATTTGTTGTGTGGCCGTGTCATGTTATTTTTGTGTCAGCATGTCTGTGTTCCTGCAACATAAGTGTACCGTGGACTGATAATATACAAATTAAAACCAATCTCAATTCTGTACAGAAGAAACCTCCTTCCTTTTGTATCTCATTGTATCTCAATTGCTCATTTGCTCGCCTGTTGCTCTGTTATATGTGCAAGACCCGGATCTTATATAAACTTCACAATTCCTATTCCAAAATCCACCAAGTTTTATTTTTTTTCCCAACTGTGATTCCACTGACTCAATTAACTAAACCAAACACTAGTGGGATTACAATAACTAAAAGACCTAGCCCTAAGCCGGCTGAAGCCTCTTAACCCATACCAATTACTTTACACTCAAGCCTTCAAATTTATTACTATTATTGTTAGGATGATGTGACTTAATTAGGAATATGTCAATCTGAAATTCAATAGCCAGCAACAGATATCCATTCTAGTTTTACTTATTAGCTGTCTAGTTTTGAGTATGCGGTGCACTCCACTTGAAGTCTCCTTGATATCCTATAATAGAAGGCGGTTTAACATCTAGATTATCAATTTTACACATCTTCTTTCTTGCAGTTCTGTTTTAAATTGTTTCAGATCACTTGTTGTGGTATAGAACTCAACACTCAATTCATCTTTTTTGTGATTTATATGAGTTTCCAAATTTAAACATCAAAGTCTTGTGCAGGGAGTTGGTGGACTAGTTTTTTGGAAATGACAATTCTGCTTCAAATGAAGATAGGTAAAATTGCTACATTTTGGGTAACAGTGTAAACTGTTTCAAGATCTCTTTCTTACTTTGGTTGGTTATATTTTTAAAAAAAAAAATCATTTTCATGTGTTATCTTTACTATTCTACTAGAAAGGGTTCTGTCGCCAACCTTCTGCCTGTCTATTCCTTGCATGCCATTTATCTCGTGCTCTGCATGTCTTTGAACTTCTTGAAACTAAATGATTTTGTTACCTTGTGCAATGAATGCACATTTGTTGCACTCAAAGTGTTGAAGGAAGCAAAGTAAAAATTAGAGCAGCTTATGCATATACTAGAAAACTGTCACATATTATTTTTCTTTTTCTGTAATAAATAATTGAGGATCTGGAATTTAATTTTGTCAAACTAAGAAATTTGGGTTCAATGTACTTAAAAGTGACATGCAATATTCAGGTCATATCCACTGAAATAAAATATAACTCTCACAATGTATACAAAATCATACTTTTCGGTTATGCACACCAAAGCAAAAATTTTTTTCTCATAATTTCTCAACTGGAGGAACAGAAATAGAACTTCTGCATGAAGATTTCAGATTATTAAATAAATCACATCAGTTGAAATTTTTGTCACTGAACTTTTGCGAAGAATTCTTTGCTGTAGAAATAGTATAACAGAATAATATTGTGTAGAAAATATCAGTCCAAAAGGATGCAGGCTTTTCAGGGAATTACTGTGCAAAAAGAGGTCTTCTTAGCTACCCATCACAACTCAATGCATGTCCAGTTATACTGAACCTGTAAGAGTTGGCAGTTGGCCGAAGCGTAAAAGAAACCTTCATTTGTTATAATTTATAAGTACTCTGTATTATAAATGAAAAATTACACTTACTGCTTCTCCTTGATGTTTTTTTTTTTAATAGAAGTGAAAGGTTTCTGTTGCATATTAGTACTTTTGCATGCATGCGGTGTGTCATTTATCATCCCCCCCTCTACGTTTGTCTCCAAAAATTCTTTCAACATTGGTCATGCTTTCTATCTTTAACTTTTGGTTTTCTTTTTTTTCCTCTTCCCATAGCGATGTTGAACGGTTGCTTGACCGCATAAGCAATGGTGTTCTAGCTGACGATAGACGTGCAGCAGTGACTGAACTGCAATCACTTGTAGCGGAAAGTCGTTCAGCTCAGCTGGCAGTTGGGGCTATGGGTGACTCTTCTTTCCTTTCATTTCCTTTCCTCAAAAAGAATCTTTTTCATGTGTCATTGCTGGTCAGGTGACATGATATGCGCTTAATGTTGCAACAGGATTTCCTGTACTCCTATCTGTCTTAAAAGAAGAACGTGATGATGTTGAAATAATCAGAGGTGCCCTTGAAACTCTTGTAAGTGCATTGACTCCTATTGATACAATTCAGCAGAAAAATGAGATTCAACCAGCTTCAATAAACTCTGATCTGCTTTCTCGGGAATCAGAGAGCATTTCTCTTCTTCTAAATTTGCTGGTAAGTTTATTATTTCAGTGCCCTGTCTTCTTATCTTTCAAAGATCATTAAGATTGCTGGTAAGTTTAAGCAAAAGGATGACTTACGTATTTGATGTTTTCATTACTGTTCTGGCAGTCTGAGGATGATTTTTATGTTAGATACTATACACTTCAGCTTCTTACAGCCCTTCTCACACATTCCCCTAACAGGTAACTATGCTTATACTGCTTGTAGAACTTACTTTTCCTTTTCTCACCCTATGTGTCTGGGTTTCCAATATTATTATTATTACTGTATTCACGTTGCTGTGCTTATGTCTTAGGTTACAGGAAGCAATTCTTTCCATTCCTCGTGGTATCACCCGTCTTATGGATATGCTTATGGATCGTGAGGTCTGAATTTGTTTGCTTCTTACTTTTGTAATTCAATCCATATTACTAGTTAAACCAGAAATTCAAAGCGGGATGATTTGTTCACTTCTCATTTAAGTTATTTGAAATGAAGTCTGGTTAATTTTTTTCTTTTCTTCAACTGATGGTCCATCTACATGATAGGTTATAAGAAATGAAGCCTTGTTGCTTCTCACTTACCTGACTCGCGAGGCAGAGGTGAAACTCCACCCTCAAGATGTTTATAAGTCTCTAGTTAACAAAATTACATTACATTTTCCTGAAATTTTATTTCAATCCAGGAAATTCAAAAGATTGTGGTCTTCGAGGGAGCATTTGAGAAGATATTTAGCATTATTAAAGAGGAAGGAGGCTCTGATGGAGGTGTTGTTGTGCAGGTGACTATTTCACACTCTGTTTCATATGGTCAACTGAATAATACTTTACTGACAAAGTGACCTGGTATCACCTTTTGAACGTACAACTCACTATTCTTACCTAAGAAGGGGATTTTTGAGTGAAATGAAACCATAATCAGAGTCTATGCAACCGATTTGCATGCTTCCATATATATATATTTTTTGCTGGTTATTCAAATCTAATTCACGTTGGATCTTTAACTAAATGCAATTTGTATTGGTAGGTATCTTCTGTGCGCGCATGTTTTTATGCATGTCTATATGGCAGGCACTAGACAAACTACATTGTAGAAATTTTGAATATTTGGTTATGCCATCTGATGCAGGGCTGATTAGGGAAAACTGAAAACACCTTAGTAATTAGAAGAGGGGTTGCGAATAGGGTGGATACGGTATAATGCAAATTAATGACATTCAAAATAATTAACCTACTTACATTGCTATAATATAATAAATATAACTAGAGTTGGGGAGAGCTATAAAATCAAACATGAGGAGAAAATCAAATATCATGGACCGGTTTGACACTATCCCCTCCCCCAAAGCTTCTATGCCCTGAGGATTGTACACTATTCCAAGTGTTCTTGTGCGACTATTGCTTTGATCTAGAGGCAACAGCTCCAACTATTAACATTTAAGTAGAGATCTCTTTTACACCTTGCTTTACTTTGGAGGCAACAACTCCAGTAATCCCAATATTTTCCAAGAGATCCACTTTACAAGAAGAAAAAAAAAGGAATTAAAGAGGTGTTATGAATATCTCAAATGCTAGCCTTACTTTCTCAGTAAAATTTGAATGATTTGCAAGTGAAACTCAAAGATGTAATGAGACTAAGAAGAGTGAGGCTTTTTGATATTTAAATTAGTTTTTTCTGTTGTAGGACTTTCACATTTAAATGAGATGAAATTTTACTCAAATTTTGGTGAAATTAGCTTTTGGAAGTTAAATAGCCTTTTTGGCCTTTTGATTGGTTTGGTGCTACAGGCTAAGGATTTTACTATTACATTGTGGTCAATCTTAGTGATTGTACAGATCGTTTATAGTTCAATTACTAGAAGTTTTGATCTGGATTGCTCGACTGTTCTCAAATGCCTAAATCCTCTGATGTAGTCCTTGAAATTATTTTATGCATGAACCAGTATTCATTTAATGTTGTTCACGTTCACCTACTGTATTTTAAAATGATATGCAAGTTAGCTTCAGTCATCTACTCATTTGCTATGGTTTGTTAGACAGTGTTATAACTAATTGGTGTTGACAAATGATTACAAGTGCTGATCAGACTTAAACCCTATCCGATAATTTTCAATTAACGTACAAGTTGTACTGATCTAATTCCCTATGCATGATATTTGGCCATCGAGATGTAATGGTTTGAGCTTCCAAGCGTGATGAGGTCCAAGTTGTTGACTTGCAATGTATCAATGTGTTTGCCTTATTTATAAATCTTCAAACTTGTCCCCACAACATGGTATCTTGAACTTGTGTTGTCATGATCATTCTTAGAATTTTGTCACTCTTCTTGTAACCAACTCCTTCATTTGCTTTGATGTGCTTTGCAAGACGCTAAGTGTATACACAAAATAAGATTATTAAATTACTTGTAGTCTTGATCAGCTATAGTAATCAAAACACCATTAATGAAATCTTGGTGATGTAACAGGGGTTAGGATCGCAAACACCTTCAAATTGAGATCTAGGGTTTAACAAGAAAAATGAAAAGAGGAATTAGGGTTTAGAGATAGAACCGATAGCTTTGGGCTTTCCACCCCTTGCGTGGGCTTCACACCCCCAATCTCAAGAAGTCAGCAGCTCTAAATTTTTAACTGGAAAAGCTTTCATTTAGTCATTGTCTTACCTTATTCATTGAATTGGGCCTTTTTAAATAGGCTTTTTAAAAACAAACTTCTCCATCACAACCGATGTGAGACTAAATTTCATAATAAAATAAAACAACTAAATTCAAAATAACTACAACAACAACAACCAAGCCATTTGTCCCAAGTATTTGGGGTAGGCTACATGAACCAAAAGAATTACGCCAGATCGGGCACATGGATCAACTTTCTCCACTCATTCCTATCGAGCAATATGCCTTCATTAAGACCTTTAGCCTTTATATCTTGTCGTATGACCTCCATCCATGTTTTCTTCGGTCGCCCCTGCGCCTTTTTAACTTGCCCTAATTTGATACACTCTACTCGCTGGACTGACGCATCTGTAGGTCTATGTCACACATGATCAAACCATCGTAGGCGGTGTTCTCTTCTCTTCTATAGGGGCTACACCTATCTTTGTAGGAATATCCTCATTTCTCACTTTATCTCTCCTCATGTTATCACACATCTAAAGAAGCATGCGCATCTCCGCTACACTCATCTTCTGGGTATGATATCTCTTTATAACTCAACATTCTGTGTTATATAACAAAGCTGGCCTAATAGCAGTCCGATAAAACTTTCCCTTGAGCCATAACAGAATGTTACGGTCGTATAAAACTCCTGTTGCACTCCTCTATTTCAACCAGCCGGCTTGGATCCTATGGTTGACATCACTATTGATCTCCATCCTTTTGGATAATAGAACCCAAATACTTAAAATGACTGCTCATCGGTATTTCTTGTCACAATACTATAATCTCGGATTCCCTGTTTACTGAATTTGCACTCCATATACTCTGTTTTGGCCCTACTTAATCTAAAACCTCGAGATTCTAGAGTTTACCTCCATAGCTCCAATTTGGCATTTACCTCAGTTCTCGTCTCATTCGACTAGGACAATATCATCAAATAGCATACACCACGATATCTCATTCTGAGCGTGATGTCCTCGTCATTTTCCCTGGGGTGGGAGAAACTCGACCCTGTCGAGTTAGGGCACCCCTCTTGAAGCATCTCAATCGAGCCAAGGTGATGGTCGTGGCAGCAACATTGATGCGTCATGGCTAACCCAGGGTAGTGGAGGTGGAACTAGTTTCCGTGACAGATCGAATGTAATGAGTGGTGGATCGAACCTATTACATGTAACTGAACTGACTGCACTTTGCACCATGACTAGCTTGATCTTCTATGATCCTGCGCCCTATAGGAAGATCTGCAATGGGTCGTAAACGTCAGACAATCTCAAGGACAAGGGAAATATCATAGGTGGTAACAAAGACAATAACCTTAGGGTAGGCTTTGTAAGAAGATCTACAAGAGTCTCAATTGGAAGATCTTCAACTTTTGGCTCTGGTTCTGAGTCTTCAACATCTTTTGGCTCTGGCTTCTCAACATTGGGCTCATTGTAGGCTGCCTCAGATGTATAAAGAAGGTGTGGAGCATATCGAGTACGAAAAATAAGACTAACCAACATCTACAGTCGATATGGCTATATTCGAACCACCCATAAGCTTTTCCAACCAGTCTCATTTGGGCATACCAGTACTTCTGCTCAGATGTCAGGGAGAAATAACTGAAGAAATCTTCAAGATGATTTTCTCACTCTTCATATCCATAACGATCACTAGAACTCAAAAAATACGGGACAACTATAAACATATCCCGTTCCACTTCTTTGTCATCAATATTAATATTTATATATTGACCACAAACATAAGAAGCCATGAAGAAATTTAGCGTATAAGCTCAGAAATTACCCCAAAGAATCACCGTTCTGTTGCACGAACAATAGGGCTCCAAATAGAGGCTTGTGGAGGTCAGATCTGCTACCCAATTGCTGTGAATTTTGTCCAGTAGCTCCAGGACTCAGTCACAAACCCAACGCTTCGAGCAAACTCAAAACGGACTCTGAACGGATGAGTTTTGGGTTTGGGGGTGATGAACAGTAATCTCCGATTACTGTTCACGTGAACAGTAATCATCAGAACAATAATTTTTTTATTTTTGATTTTTTTTCAAAATAGATCTAGGGATCTAGATCCAGGGTTTTGGGAAGGAAAGAAACTCGAAGGGGATTGAAACCAAAGCTCTGATACTAAATTGATGTAACTGGGTAAGGATCACAATCACCTTCAAATTGAGGACTAGGGTTTAACAAGAAAAATGAAAATATGAATTAGAGTTTAGAGATAGAACCGATAGATTTGGGCTTCGCACCCCTTGCGCGGGCTTCACATCCCTTACACCACGGGCTTCACACCCCCCAATATCAAGAACTCAACAACTCTGAAATTTTAATTGGAAAAGTTTTCATTTAATCATTGTCTACCTTATTCATTGAGTTGAGCCTCTTTAAATAGGCTCTTATAAAACGAACTTTTCCATCACAACCCATGTGGGACTAAATTTCATAATAAAATAAAACAACTAAATTCAAAATAACTAAGGCATGCAAATAACTAGCAACTGAGCGTGATGTCCTTATCATTTCCAAATTGATGTAACACGGGTTATGATTGCAATCACCTTCAAATTGAGAACTAGGGTTTAACAAGAAAAATGAATAAGTGGAATTAGGGTTTAGAGATAGAACTGATAGATTTGGGCTTCACACCCTTGCGCGGGTTTCACACCCCTTACACCACGGGCTTCACACCCCAAAACTCAAGAGCACCCTTAAGAGAATTTAACTGAAAAAATTTTATTTCATAACTATTTACTGAATAAAAGAAATTTGATGCTTATTTATGGGCATTGCAAAAATAGTACTTCTAAGGGATACGATGTGGTACTAAACCCCCACATAAAAAAGACAACTCAAAAATAAATTAAGGCATGAAAAACAACTGACAACAAGTGATGTCCTCATCAATTCCCTCGGGGTGGGAGAAACTTGACCCTGTTGAGTGAGGCCTCCCCTTACGAGTTACGAAGCATCTCAATCGGGACAAGGTGGTGGTCGTGGCAGCAACACTGGTACATCACATCGAGACCAAGATGGTGGAGGTGGAGCCAGCTTCCGTGACAAACAGGTAGCCGTTGATGGAAGCTGGAGCAAGATACACGCAACATGACAAATCAACTTTGTTCCACTGAAATTTAACCCACATATCAAGGTGCCAATCTCCGGTAAAATTCGCTCCTGGAGAAAGATCCGCAAGGGATCGTATACATCAAGCGATCTCAAGAAAATCAAGGCCCTCATAACTGTCAAAGATGGTACTAGCTCCATAGTAGGCTCTGCTGGAAGATTTACAAGGGTCTCAATAAATAACTACAACTTCCGTGGGCCGTGGGAAAACCTCTTCTTGCAGTGATACTAACTCAGTAACAACTTTTGGCTCTGGCTTATCATTAACTTTTAGCTCTGGTTTTGGATCTTCAACAACCTCTGCCCCTTGCTTCCTAGCATTTTCACCATGCCAGTAAGGATCTCCTTGCATTAAGCGATCAGATCGCTGAATTGTGACCCCTCGAGGTGCGGAACATGCCTAGCATGAAGAAACTCTTGTAAGATAAGCCAATCTCCACAGTCACTACGACTGTTTTTTCAACCACCAATAAGCTTATGCGACCAGCTTCATTTGAGCATAGTGGTACTTCTACACAGGTGTCAAGGAGAAATGCCTGAAGAAATCCTCAAGATGGTTTTTTTCACTTTTCATACCCATTCTCATCATTAGAACCCCGAAAATATCGGAGAGCTGCATACATATCCCTTTCAATCTCCTTCTCATCACTATCAGTATATATGTATTTGCTACAAAAGTAAAACCTCATGAATAAAACTCAGTGCATAAAGATCAGAGGTTACTCAAGAATTTCAGCGGCTCGAACTGAACTCAAATCAGGCTGAACATGTGTCATGAAACGCTGATTTTCTATTGTAGGGACAATACCGATACTAAACACGGGCTCATGGAGGTCAAATCTGCTGCTCAAGTGCTACAAATTCTCTTCAGTGGCTCCGGGGCTCAATCACGAACCCAATGTTTCAAACATTACTCGAAACGGACTCCGAATGGCCGAGAAATGTGCTCTAGACTGAGATTGTACTGCTGCTGTTGAGCTGGCTCAGTCGACTCGGTCTGAGTTGACTTAGTCGCAACTGGTTGGTTCAGTCCGAGTCAACTCGTCGTGTGGCTCACTGAGTTAGACCGCTTGGATCATTGAGTTAACTCAGTCTGAGTTGATTCGGTTCAGATCGGATCGGGTGCAGCAAGCGTGTCGGGTCGGGTCGGGTTCGGTTGGATCCGACCCGATCTGATTAGATCAAATCAGACCAAATCTAATCAATTAGACCCGATCGCTTTCCACAACCGATCGGATGAGGTCAGAGGTGACCGCAAAGGAGGCTCCGATCCGATTCCTTGCCGGCGATGATGGACGAGGTTGGAGGCGACGACAGAGGTGGACAACGACGAGGGCGAGGATTGGCACTTCGTCGGATCCGATCGACGGAGAGAAGAGAGAAGGAGGAGATCTGGTGGAAAAGGTCTCGATCGTAGGTCGTGATGTGGGTGATGGTGGGGTGGGTGATGGTGATCGGTGGAGTTGATGGCGGAGATGATGGAGGTTGTGGCAGCTGAGGGAAAGGATGCTGCGTTAGATGGTGGTAGTGGGAAAAACATGCGGTGGAGATGCAGGCGGCGGCGGTTGAGGACGATGATGAGGATTGGGGCAGTGGGAGATGATGGTGATGTCGGTGCTGATGGTGGAGAAGAAGATGGAGATGAAGATGGTGTGGTGATGATGTTAATGATTATAAAGCTGGTGGTGGGGACGACGGTGGGGGTAGATGGCAGGTGCTGGTGTTAGTGGAGGTGGCAGGTGCCAGAGCTGGCGTCAGTGGAGTGTAGGAGGACGATGGCGTGGCGGGGGATGGCAGGCGGCGGCGGTGGTTGAAGATGATGGGTTCGGGTTGGGATCTGAAGAGAGAGAGGAGAGGAGAAGAGGAAGAGGAAGAGGAAGGAGATCAACAGTGTGGATTTGTAATTTTTTTTTTTTTTGATGTTCTCTCGGAGAAGAAGATGAATAGTAAACAGGTTGTAAAATTTTGGGTGATTTTTGAAGGAAATTTTGGGGACTTTTGTTACAGTGTTTTTTTGTAATGGATCTAGGGTTTGAAAGAGGTGGAGAAAAATCTGGAAGGGGATTGAGACCTAAGCTCTGATACCAAATTGATGTAACACGATTTAGGATCGCGATCACCTTCAAATTGAGAAGTGAGAACTAGGATTTAACAAGAAAAAATGAAAAGAGGAATTAGAGTTTAAAGATAGAAACGATAGATTTGCGCGAACTTCACACCCCTTGCGCGAACTTCACACCCCTTACACCATGAGCTTCACACCCCAAAACTCAAGAGCACCCTCAAGAGAATTTAACTGGATTTTTTTTATTTCATCATTGTCTATTGAATAAAAGAAGTCTGATGCCTATTTATAGGCTTTTAAAAAAGAGCAATTCTAGGGAATAACTGATGTGGTACTAAACACCCACATAAAAAAAGACAACTCAAAAATAAATTATACATGAAAAACAACTTGGTGATGTCCTCATCACTTGGGGTCAACAATTAAAACCTGAATTTATCTTTCCTTTATGCCCCTTCTAGATTTTCGTAACTGAGGAATTTTTTCAACTTGTATTAGGATTCAAATAAAGGTTAGAACGGATCAAGCATAAAGGTTCTGAGAGATCCGCAGAAACTGTGGTTACAGTCGATTGAGTTGAACAAAATACTGTTTTAAGCAGCCAATCAGCGTGATTCCTTAGTTTCCTAGCACAATTTTGTAACTAACTTGGTACATGATTAGTGCGATTAATAATTCAAGTAGATTGCAGCTGAGCAGTTATCTTCTGTTGAAAAGGAATAATTCTTTTATAGTCTTGTTTTCCCATTTCTCATTTGCTTGCAATTTTGCCTAAAATCTGCATGCTGCATGTTTAGTTTGGCAAACAGTTATGGCAAATGAATATATATATATATATATATATATATATATATATATATATGTATATGTATATCAATAATTTCTGCAATACTGATGACACATCTCGGGATACAATTCTAAGCGCTAACACTATGAAGTACGGACTATGTTATTTCTTAAATTATGCGAAGAGATTTCTATACCATTTTGCTTAGTCCGTCTAATTTTAAAGCATTTTCATGTTTATCTCAACCCATTGAATTTGCTTTCTCTGTTATACTTCTCATGTATACTTAAATTAGAAGTTAATTCAAAATTTTCTAGTATCTTTTTTTATTTGAACTACTATAGCATGAGCCTAGAGATTTTATTTAAGTACATTGGCATTTCCAACTTGATGTTATCTCATTATGGCTTAGTGTTATCCAGTTCTTATGCATTTGATTAGGATTTAAATTTCTGTTTATTTGTACTATTTTTCTGAAACTTATATTTATAAACAGGATTGTCTTGAATTGCTTAATAACCTCATTCGAAACAATGCATCAAATCAGGTTAGTGCTTCTGGGAGCTCTTTTATTTTTCAATTCACCCCTGACTCTGCGCATGTACTTTTGTGATTGTTGTGAATGTGCACATGCACATGCATGTAATGGTTGTGTATTGTTTTTTAGGTACTGCTAAGGGAAACAATTGGATTTGAGCCCCTAGTGTCCATACTGAAGCTTCGAAGGGGGAATGCTTACAATTTTACCCAGCAAAAGGTATGGCAAATTTGTCTTTATTGAACTTAAAATTTATATGTTAGTCATGGAAAAATGCTGTAAATATGTCAGCTCATGCTGGCCAGACTTTTCTTGTAAGTTCTCTCATCAGAAGAATTATGATGCCAGTAGACAATAAATCTGCTCAATTCGATGGGAACTGTTGAATTGCTTGTGATGGGGGGCCCAGAGAGTGAGCCGGGAAAAGATGCAAATAGGTTGTCGAATCAAACTGCACTAGCTCAGGTTCCAGTTGCATTTGTAGTATTATTCAAAAATGTACTCTTCCCAGTTTTTTCTAACCCTAATATAAGTTTTTCCTTTTTTATATGCGACTTGTGCAGAAGAAAATTCTTGACCATCTTTTAATGTTAGGAGTTGAGAGTCAGTGGGCATCAGTTGCTGTGCGATGTTTGGTAAGATAGTTTCATTTGAATAAAGGGATCCTTTGCTCTATGTAAAAGCATTCCGTAGGAGTTCTTGTAGAAAATCTCTGGCTAAAAGTAATCTATTTGATGTTTATGTATTATCTGTGCTAAGGTTTTATAATTAGTATACTTGGTATTCTTTTCTACTAGTAGGGTGACCTTCTGATTCTTTTTCTTTCATTTTTCCCATAACAGTGGCAATATAGTTTTGTAATCTCCATTCTCCTAATCAAAATTTTCTTTTTTTGACCAATTAAAAGGAATATTCACTATATTCATGAAATACTGAAACTCCCTTGGTTTCAATTACTCACTGTATTAAGGAGGCACTTAAGAACTTTGATGAACTTGACAAATTTTATATAGAGAGAATAGAGGACCTTAAAAAAATGTCTCGAGAGTTACCATGCAGATAAATTGATTTGTAATTATTACTTTAGTTAAGGGGGTACGATTCATGAGAGATCTAAATATCTTGAGGATTAGCTTTGGAGTTTCATTCCTATGCATAATTGGGTCAATTTTATTTGTGAATTTTCGTTATGCATGATGCCTCATACTGGCAGAGGTTATTGACAAATCAAACACAGGAGATCACATGCTTTGAAACTTAATTCTAAACTGGCCAGTGACAAAGTGTTTTTACCAGACTTCCCATTCCTGATTCTCGATGAAGAAGAGGGGGTTGGGGTTCATAGATTGAATATTGATCCCGTATCTTATTAGAGATCCACTGCCATATATGTCCATATTACCCTAATATTCCCAAGATCAATTTTCCTTCAATTTAGTTATTTACTTCTTTATATAAGTTGGCTGTGACTTCTCTTCACATTGTTTCACACACTACATTACTGGAGCTAGCTGCATATGCCCTAGAGGAACTAAACTAGGAGATTGAATAAAGGTCAAACATGTGAATCATGGTTTGAAATATTGGCCCGATAATATCACGTCAGGTTTTGAGGTACCCGATACGATATTAACCCGATATATTGCCAGATACTGCGGCCGATATTTCCAATGTGGCTGATATTGAAGCTCGATATTGACGACATTGATACTAATAAGTAATAACCATTGGCCGATAACCGATAATAATACCGAGATTTTAAACCATTGTCTGAACTTAAAGGTAACAAATGATTAGATTGATGCTCCCTTTAGTTTTCCAAATTCCAAGCAAAGGAAGACTTTCTTCTGATTTCTTTTTAAGAGTCTTTATGCCATAAATTTGTGCCTATCAGGGTTAAATGGGATGAAGGACTTTGGTTAGAAAGAAGAAAAACATAAGGCGTTGATTAGGCGATTGGAGGATGAGGTTGGATTCCCTCAGTGAATCATCTAATTTCTGCAGTGTTAGGGGCTGGTTGGTTGCTTGTAAGTGGTGCAGCTGCAACACTATTTACAGCTGCAGCGCCACCTTTTTGAATTTTTTTTTTTTGACAAACAATAAGTCATTTTCTGCTCGTTAGCAAGGAGGCTGAGGTCTTACAATCATTAACTACTACACGGCAGTTGCAAGTAGCAGGTTAGAGAACCAAGGGAAAAGAAGAAAAAGAATAGAAAGAGAAGGTTAATGAAGAAGAGAGGGTGGAGATAGATTTCTTGAAGAAGACTTGTTAATAGATTTTATGCTAAAAAGGTGATCATACACATGGAATCTAAAGCTGTCTCTATTTCTAATTTAGGTAAATAGGGAAAGAAAGCATCAAGACACTCTCTTCGAGAAGAAAGAGATGCCATATGTCCATATTCTCTTATCTTGCCGGTATGGCACACATGGAGAAAACAGTTTCTTTCATGCACTATTCAAATAAGTGCCTGTCTTAATAGATTGTATAGTGCCGTCCATAGTGATGCAGGACAACCTGAGAGATTTTAGGATCTTTAGGAGAGGATTTTTGGATGGGATTGAGTTGCAAGGGTTTCTAGATGTGGTGGAGGGTTGGGGAACTGATTTAGGGTTGTTTGTGAGGGGGAAAAAAGATCAAATAACATGAAAAATACATAATTTCTGTTCAGGTTCATATATGGCAATGTTTTAAAATATTGGCCCAAGCCCCCGCCCAGGCGGAGGCAGCCCGTGGGCTGCTACACGTCGTGTTGGGCCGTATGGGTGGGGCGCTTTCTACATTTTTATTTTTTTAGTTAAGCGAGTTAAACTTGCTTCAAATGGGTCCAACCCACTTCGTTGAATATGAGTTGATGAGAGAGGGGCAGAGGTCCTAACATCCACCCGGCAAGCAGTTGCTCCTTCTCTTCTCGTATTTACTGATGTTGTCGCTGCCCCTTCTTTCTTTGTCTTCTTCTTTTCTTCTTCACTTCTCAACAACTACTTGGCTCCTCTTCTTTTTGTTGTTGCTGTTAATGTTTTTTAGGTGTTGCTATTCTTATTCTCTCAGTTCTCCCTTCTTATGTAGCTGTATTACAATGTTATTGTTGTAGCGAAGAAAGTATGTTTGTGATTCATTGACACTGCAACTGCATCTGCTGTCAGCAAAACAAAGCATAAATAAGTGGCTATGTATGGCCAAATAATGCTGCAAATAATAAAGTATCAGGTGATACTTGATCATGGCTAATAAATTAGGCATGAATATAATTTAAGTCGGAAATCGTTGGTAGTTATATCAAAATAAGGCATGAAAATTTTGTATTTTTAATGAATTTTTAATATTTTTTTGAATATGTAGTACATCTACATAAAATTTAAAAATAAAAAAAAACTAGAAAAACACCTAGGTCCCACTTAGTCCCTAATCCTCGGCTTTGGCGCCTAGCGCTACCTACTGCTTTCTTAAACATTGATATCTGGAGACGATGTATAGACGTTTCAAGGTTGAATTTGGGGTTTTAACAAGGGCAGATCTATGGGGTTTTTTTTTATAGCTAGGGTTTTGCTACATAAACAAAAGAAAATAGAAGGAAAAGAGATATAGGAAGGTTTTACACCTTTTTGTGGTGTCTTCATATTCAGATTTGGCTTCGCATCACAAAAAAAAAAAGGGATTTGACACCAAGAACGC
>JAVJIF010022174.1:0-51575 GCA_038442645.1 Agave tequilana
ATTCATGCAACCCAGCAATTGGAAAAATGAGGATATCCCATCTGAAATCTAATCATCACTCGAGAACAAAATGACAATACCCAACAAAGACAAAGCAAAAATTAAGCGACCCACGTTCCCAAAAATGCAAATTTACTGCGGGAAAACAATGGAGACTCAGATGCATACCAGCACGCTGAACCCAGAAACGTTGGCAAAGGAGGTGGCCATGGAAGCGCCGGAGAGCGAGAGCTCGCCCAAATGGCCAACGAACATGATGGAGATCACTTGAAGGAGGTATTGAAGAAGGGTCACTGCAACCAGAGGCCCTGCTAGCTTCAGCTGCCTCCTCACTTCAGCAAAAATCTCAGAATTATGGAAGTAGTAGAAAGGAGAGAAATTGGGTTTCCTCGGTGGGATTGGGATTGGGGATAGGAGAGGGGAGGAGAGAGAGGTTGAGCTCTGGTTCTTCTCCAATGGCTTCCATCTTTTCTTTTTCCTTTTCTCTCCCTCTCCTCTGTCTCCCCACTGTTGCTTGATTAATCAGAGTTGTTTGGTGATTAAGCTTTGATTAGTACTAAAAGTGAGCCAAGTTTTTAATCAGTCAAAATAGAACTATACTCGTATATCGCCACGGTAAGCGGTAAATCTCGATCAGGAGGAGAGGAAGAAAAAAGAGCTGAGAGAGAAAAAAGAAGAGGTCGGCGCTACTCTCTTTCTCGTAGATGAAGACAGACGAACGTACAAAGTTTCTATGTGAATCATGAGAGAAAACTTCCCTTTTCAGTTTAAACTAGTGTACCGTCACTGTCGGGGAGAAATCGTTCAATCAGTCAGGAAGCAGAGGAGGGGGAGAGGAAGAAGAAAAAGAAATAGGGAGCTGATAGAGAAAGAAGGAGGTGTTCGACGCTTCTCTCTCGCGGAGAAGCGAAACAAAGTTTCTATATGAGTTACGGAGAGAACCGACCAAAGTTACGGTTGATGGTGCATAAGGCTTAAGGACATATAAAAAGTTAAATGGTTTGTTACCGGCGAGGACAAGCTTCTTTTCTAAAAAAAATGGTCTATTAAGGATCTTTAATGGTTGCTACAAGTGGGTTGCAAATGGCCGCAAATCATAAGTGACAATTGTAAAACTATTTTACAATTGCAAGTAGCTTTTGCGCAAGAAAATTTTTCAAGTGTTTGATTATAATGTGAAAATATGAGTGAAAAAAATATATATTATCACTTACGGTGTTTGATTGTGAGCTTACAAGTGAGATTTGCACAACATAGTATATATTTCAAGTAACTAAGTTTAATAAAAAATATTTAATCTAATATCTAAAAAATATTAATGTAATAATAAAAAAAAAATAATCTAATAATTAAAAACATTAATCTTAAAATTAAAAAAGATAATCTAATAATTAAAAAAATATTAATCTATTGATAAAATAAATTCAAATGATTTGTAATTGTACTTTGCAAGTAGGTCTGCAAGTTGGCCACAAAATTAACTGTTTGAAAGTCAAAGTGGGTCTACAAGTATGCCACAAAATTAATTGTTTGGGCTACAAGTGAGTCACAAAATTAACTGTTTGGATTGCAAACTGCTAAAAGTGCGCTATATACTTACAATCCGCAACCAAATACTTGAAAATAATATTATTGCAGTGGCCTTTTCACTTGCAGCAACTAAACACCGCCTAAATGAATACGAGCAGCCTACATCAATAAAGAACTTTACATGAGACCGTTTTTCAAGTGGGTTATGGAGGTCCATTCATTAAAGATCCACCAGAGAGCAACCGAGTTTTGCGCAAATAGGCAAAAACTTGGTTCTCAAGACACCGTCAGAGTGCATACTCCTGGCTTTCCAAGCTATATACTAGGAGTATATACTATTATATCTTGAGCTTTTTTGGATATGGTGTTAGGATAATCGAAGTTTTAAGTAGATATATCTTATGGATAGGGATGAGAATAGGCTATGTCGAGCCTTGCTGGGTCGAAGTTGACTGAACCAAAATGGGCGAGCTCTGGGTCAACCAAAAATTAAATAAATACTACTAGTATCTGAAGGAAAAAAGCCTGCATCCAGCTTTTGCATCCTTGTCCTCCTCCTCCTCTTCTCCTTTTAAACTCCTCACCTTTAGACCCGACCCTAGTTCGGTTCGAACCGGCGAACCGAACCAGGAATCGGATGGTTGGACCTGGCCCGGGCCGTCGGTTCGACGGTTCCGAACCGGACTGAAACTGGCCGGCTCTCGGGCCATTTCCGGTTGTTGAGTTCCCGAACCAAAACCGGCGGTTCCCTATTCGAACCTTTTTTTTAATGGTCCGTACGACACCAATTATTTTATAAAAAATCTCAGCCCCGCGGGCCCGCGGACTACCTGGGCACGGGCGGCTGGCTGGACCGCCTGGGCCTTGGCTCAGGCAGCTGAGGGCCTGAGCCTTACTTAGGTTTTTTTAATTAAAAAAAATGGGACATTATTGGAGAGAGGAGTGTTTTTTTATATTTAGTTTTTTGTCCATTATTTGTAATCTATAAATAGCATTTTAATTTCTCTCATTCTCCTCCACGTCAAAATTCAAATCCTTCTAATAAATCTCTCTCTATAATTCTCTATAAAATCTCTCTCTAAGACTCCAACTCTTCAAGTCTCCATAATCTCTCTACAGAAATTCTCTCCATAATCTCTCTCTATAATCTCTCTACTAAATCTCTAACACTATCCATTTTCGTACTCTTCATGGTAAGTAGGTGTTCGTCGGCAAAAAGCAAGGGCAAGGGTTAAGGTTGGTGAAAATCAATTCGCTGATGAAAATGATATTTTCGGTTTCTTGCAATCGACGGAGATGAATTACGGCCAAAACAATGATGAATTAGAAATACATTCCCAAGAAGACCACCGGAACGGAAAGATGTGATTGATGTAAAATACAGGGACTAAGGTAAAGAAACTATGTGGCTTTTGATTCCTCTAAACCCCAAGAGAATACGTAGGCAACTTAATTATGGTAAAGATTAAATTCAAGCCCCTTTTCTATTTTTTAATTATTTTATTATATTTCTTTAAATATTAAATCAGTAGTAATTAGAAATAATTATGTAGAAATTAATTATTTTTTAATTTCCTATTATTTGACTATTATAAAAAAAAACAGTGGCAAAAATATTACCGGTCCACTTGGATCTAGAATCGAATGGACCGGGTTTGGAACTGGAACTGCCCTCTAAGGGACCGGTTCCGGTTCTGGTTCCTCCAGTCCAGTTTATATTTGACGTGAAATTAATTCGAATCAAATAGGCATCTAATTAGACTTTTGAGTCATCCGAGCGAAGCTTCAACCCGAGTATGTCTTGCTAGCCCGATTAAGCCGTGGGCTGGTCTTGCCCGTTCTCACCCTAGTTTATGGATGATCAGTTAAGCACCCTCATTTCACATTAGGGGGATCAAATGAATGAAATTGAGGTATTTGAAAAATAATGTGTGCTGTTGGGGCACACAGTTTGCATTTTATTAACTAGTCAAGGGGACTCATTTATCTGTCTTCTTTTGGGGCATAGCATTTTGAGACAATGCAAGTCTCCAGTTAAAAGAGAAACTTTCAGGTGTTATGTGATGTTTGGATTTATTTGGATGGCAGAAAGTTTGGTGGAAATGTTGGATAAAATAAACTTTACTGTCAGTTTTTTAGCCCAACAGCTCAGTGAGTAAAGAACTTGAAAGGATGAAGATGGAGCACAATTTTGAAGACTTTTATTATTTAATTCAAAAATGGTAAAAGTAATACAGACACTCTTGACAAATAGAGTGTTTTTTTTTTTTTTTTAAAAAGGGTGAACAATACAAAAAGGAGAAGAAGGCTAATAATCCTGCTTCGCCAAAGAACGAATTTGTTCCCGGAGACGATGCATCTCGTGCTGACGTGCCCTTTCAGCCTCCACCAGAGCTTGGACCCGCAGCTCCTCCTCAGACAAAAATCTCTTCGCAGCCAGTTGCGCTTGAAGAGATTTCAATCTGGAGAAATGAGTAGAGAGGTTTTCTTCAACCTGTGTCCTGACAGTTCCCAGCTCCTCCAGCCTTTTTCTAGCAGCGACAAGCTTCTGCTCATTGGTCTCGATCAAGGCTTGTGCCCTGGCAATGGTAACTCGAGCAGTGGCAATAACCTGCTCTGCACTCTGTATGACGATTTCAAATTCCTTGGAATCGCCAATCAGCCTTTGGTGGTCAGCTTGGAAATGCTAGAGATGGCGGGCCTCTTCAGCTATTTGTCCCTCCATCTCCTTTCGCTCATGTTCTTAAGCGGCAAGAAGCTTACTCAGAGTTGTCCGAGCCTCATCTACTGAGCCAGCATTCTTCAGAGTCTTGAGCTCCTTCAGGTGGCTCCCCAGCTGCTTCACCAGCATCAGGCATGCCCTAACTTGCGAAGGACTCCCAGTATGACCAATGTTCTCGATTTGATTTTCGAGAAGTATTCGGGCAAACTCGAAAGAGCTGCCCCAGAAAGGATGAGGTCAATACAAGATCTCATGTAAGTAAGAAATTGTTGCACCATTTGACGTGCTAGCTCTTCCATGATGTCGTTAGCTGGAGATAACCCTGCTGATGTACTCTCGGACCCTTTCCATGACAGTGTGAGAGACGGGAACCAGTTTAGCTTGCGCAGGAGTGAGGCTGACGATAGGTTCGTCAGGTACAGAGGTAGTCACCGATACCTCCGGGACGGTTATTGTTGTAGCAGCCTCCACTGCAACAGAAGCAACAGCAAACCTTGTAGCATCGGGTTCCCCGGCCGAAGTTTGAACTGCACTATCCTCTGCGCCAATGCTTGTTGCGGGATCCTCTACTTGAACCACCCTAGTGCTCTCTGCAAACCACACCATTAAATGTCAGTAATAACAATAAAAAGGAGAATATCCAATACGTCAGTATTCTCTTACCAAGTGGAGGATCTGAAGATGGCAAACTCCTGGGTAGGTCATGTGGGGTTGAGGCCTCCCTAACTTCGACAGTTGCGCTCTCTCGAGGCATTCCGGTAACAGAGACCTCAAGGCCCTCCTGCTGGGCCAGCTCTTGAATCATCTCCTCAATATGAGAGGAAGTTGTGGCTTCACTGTCGACAGCCATCCCTATAGCAGAAAATCAAAAGGAAATGTCAGAACCCTTCCCTAACTTGATGAGGAGCCGGTACAAGAAGACAAGGAGAGTACCTTCAGTAGCAGCAATTATTGCTATCGGCGAAGCCGTCACAGGGTCGTATCCCTGTATCTCTTCCTCAGAAATATGCGAGAATTTGCTCGTATCAGGAAGAGCGGGTTCGTCGCCGAAATCGACTTCTTTGCCAGAATAATACCCATGTTCTTCGGACGATGAAGACGACAGTTCAACACAAGAAGTCTCAGCAATCGAGACCTTACTACTGAGTACCTCAGTAGTGGGGCTGGGGTCGACAACCCGCGAAGAGGGCATCAATACACTGGGAGACCCAGGCTGTTACATCTCAACCCTTCTCTCATGAACTGAAGAAGGCCCAGGCTGAGTTGAGACCCCCGGGATCTCAACGTCATCCCTCCCTACAAAGTCAACTTCGGGTCGCTCGGCCTCTTCAGCCATGGCGGGTTCACCTGCAAATTCCCTTTCTTTCAGGATCATGGGGCCCCTGCTGCGTAGACCGCGAGGACGAAGAAGGGGGATCTCCTCTTCATCTTCCTCTTCCTCCCTCTGCTCCTCAGCACCAGAAGGAACTACCTCGGGCATTGAAGCTTCAGCCTCCGATTCCCTCCTAACCTTCTTCGGGATAGGCTCATCCTTGGAAGCAGAGCCATGGGAACGTTTGGACACAGCCTGCCGACTCTTTTTAACGGGCTGCTCCTTGGGTGCTGCTGCCCTTGGTCCCGTCCCTGTTTCCCCTCCTGTTTTCTTCTCGTCTGCCTGATATTCATCCATACCTCGCATGCGTTTGTTGGACTCCAATTTGTCCTTATAAGACGCTTTGATGCTCTTAATGCACGAGGTATTTATTCCGAAATCAGGCATCTTACTAGTCAGGGCGTACCAAGTACAGAAGCTGAGGCTAGTATAACAATTGGGCGTTTTGTGAGGCAAGCTGAAAACAGTTTTTGTCCCTCCAGCCACACTATAGTACCATGCCGAGCACCTTCAAACAAATTCCCGCTGAAGGAGAGGTGAGCATTAGGGTTGCCGATGTACAGTTGATCATAGCCGAACTGTCGAGCAAAACGACTCGGCATACATGAATTCCCTTGCCAGAAGAGTAGATACCCAGGCCGAATATTAATCAGCCACCAGAAGACTCCCGATGGCAACCTTGTGAAATTATCTGGTCCCGCAAGGTCGGTGAATTTATCCCCGTAAGATGCACTGGCAATCTCTGGGAAGCAACGGTCGAGATGATAGTTCGAAGCGTTCAGAATACATTTCCGAACGTAGAACATGTAATAGCAAGACCAGTTTGAGTTCTCCAGCTTCTGTACAAAAGGGACAAACCCCGCAGACAGAGGCACCGCCGTTATCAGCGAAGGGCAGTGCATAACGTACCAAGCCATCAAGTACATATATGGAAGCTCGATCCTGGGGTTAGGGGTCTTTACTCTCGGCCTTCCCTCCGATTCAACTTCTGGCCTGCCTTGGACAATGGCCTCCACTTGGCACAAGCTTTTAACTAGAGCCCGTAATCCACTTTGAATTCCAGCCACCATTGCTGGAAGGAGGGCGATAAACTTTTCGTAGGCCAGCAAAACCGTCGGGTACACCACATCGGCGACAATTACTTCATGTGACAGTGTTGGCACCACACAACGCTTCAGCCACCATGCATATACTGATTCATTGCAAAGCAAGAAGACTAATCAATACTATTTATGTTATGAAGGTAAACATTCTACAATCAATAAAGAAGCTAATGCAACTACAAGAAAACATAATAACACAACTCGTAATTTTATAGTGGACAATGATTAGCGTGGGTAATAACTCAGAGATGTAATATCAGATTTGTAAATAAAAAATGGATTAGAATTGTACCTATTGAGGATCGTGTTCGACCTCGGTGAACTTGTTCTGAGTTGCAGAAGCGAGGAGATGCAGTGCTTATAGGTTGACGTGCACCGGTGTCTCTAGGTGGAATCTAGCTTGCCACTTGTGGATGCTCAGACACAGTTCTCTGTCTTTGACAATTGTAGGAGCAATCCAGTTGAAGTACTTAGCAACAGTCTCACCTTCGTTGAACTAGAAATCCAAGAACGAGTAATCAAGGTTCGAGAATCCTTCGTTGTCGTTGATCAGGTCGTCACCGGACTTGGGGTTTGCCAATTGTGCAAATAGGGATGTGCACAAGGAGGAGGAGACAGCAGGTCGCAGGAGGCGAGGGGGTTGCTCGGCAACAGGCGGGAGGCACGTGTGGAGGCTGGCAAGGAGCGGGAGGGACTCATAGCAGCAGGGCGTGGGAACATACCACGCAAGCGAATGGGCGGGCTTGTGCTGGGTGCAGGTCTTAGCTTGCTTGCGCGGGCTGGGGTCACGATCGAGCGGAAGGAAGAGTGGGGCGACGTGTGCGTGGCACCTGGGCTCTGGCGGGGAGGCAATGATGCCCTCGGACCAGGCCGAGGGGTGATGGTGCTGCTGTCGACGAATAAGAGGGGAGAGAGAGATTGAGAGATAGTAGGGGAGAGGCATGAAATGTATTGGGGGTTTATAAATGGGGATAAAATAGGCAACTAAGATTTCACACTCATGATTGGTTTCTCCAAGCACTTCACAATCCTAAAGGCTATATGGTATCACACTTCTAAAGGTTTTGGATTAAGGAATCTTACCATACTCGAATTTGAGAAATTTTAATGAGCTTTCATTAGTTCTTCATAATAGTACATAAGGGCCTCTTTTATAGGCAATACAAAATTACATTTTTATATTACACCCGATGTGATACGAAAAAAAAAGAAAAACTAAAAGAAATCAAAAAATCTAAACGAAACAAAAAGTACAAGAAAAGAAAAATACATCTCATGTCACAAAATTTACTCGAACCAAATATAAGTCAAGTGCTTGCGCCTTTGTTAGTGCACGCGCCAAGTCTCTGATGTTTTCGATTGGATTTCGCATCATTCTCTTCGATTTGAAGAGAACTCGGCTCGTTGAGTTAAAAATAGAAGAACTCTCGTACTGCTTCGAGACATTAGAGATTTATCTGTTGTAGTTCACTCCAGTCTACCCACATGTATCAGTTGGGGCTGTCTCGAAAATATGTTATGGGAAGATTAATAGTTTATTATTAATTTAATCAAAATCAATCGAAAGGTGATTTTCTCTCCCGACTCATATGGAAATTTTGTCCATCCGACCTTTTGTCTTCATCCCAGAGAGAGAAACGTTGACCCCTCCTTCTTCTTCCTCTCTTAGCTTCTCCCTCTTTTTGCTTCCTCTTCCTTCTCCTCTTCCTCCTGATCAATCGGTCGGAGTCTCACCGACAGTAGCAATTTATTAGTATTTATTATTCTACAATTATAATTTTTTTAATCTACATTTAGAAAATAAAATAAAAAATCTAGAAAAACGGATAAAAAAAAAATTCAAGTAAAAACCAAACCCCGAACACCACATATGATATCCATTTGAACTCTATCCACAACCCCCCTCCTCCCCTCCCTCCCCCTCCGTTCTGCTGCTCCGCCGGGCGCGATGCAAATCTTAACCGGTAGTCAGCTCTTCCCCTTTGGTTCCGGTCACCGCCCTCCCCTTCTCCCCGTCACATTTTCCCATCCTTCGAAGAGACCACCTACTCGAGTCCGGTGTTCTGCCGGTGACAGTAATCCGTCACCGCCGCCGCAGCAAAGGAGATCCTACCCGTTTGATGAGATCGAGCCCAAGTGGCAGCGGTACTGGGAGGCCAACAAGACGTTCCGCACGCCGGAGGAGGTGGATACCTCCAAGCCCAAGTGCTACATTCTCGACATGTTCCCCTACCCAAGGTATATCTTCAGAATTTGTGAAAGAATTTATGAGTTTGGGTGATTAGGGCATCCTATTTAGTTCAGAAACTGAGGTCCCATTTGATCAAAATTTGAAATTTGAGGAAAAAAAGATTTGAAATTGATGAGTGTAGTTGTTAGAAATGGGAGCTTGTTACCAGCTACTAATAAAACATTTGGTGGATTTACTGTTTCAAATGTTAAAAATGTGAAAAGGATTTCAATTAGGTAGAGGTCTCTTAGTTGAAACTTGAGAAATGAGAGGTCTCTCTAGTGCAAAAATATGCCCATTTGATTAAATTTGAAGTTGTGAAGAAGTTCGATTTGGGCAACTATAATTTGTGAAATCACTTTATTCAGAATTTGAAATTTGTGAAGGGAAAAAAAAGAAATTGGTGGCTGCAATTGTTAGAAATGGGAGTTTGTTTATTAGATATTCAGAAATATGAGCATTTACTGAATTTGAGTTATCTAGCTTGATGTTTCTGAACCCAAAATGAGTACTTATTTGATCAAAACTGGAAATTTGTTTAAAGGTTTTGAATTAGATATAGGTCTCTTAATTTAAACTTGATGAATGAAAGGCATCCTTAGCGCAAAAAAGAGTGTTCATTTGATGAAAACTTAAAATTTGGAAGTAATTGGATATGGGCGACTATAATTTGTGAAGTCACTTTATTGAGAATTTATGCCTATGTTAATATCATATCAGTTTTAGTTTTTTTTTTCTTTCAAAAAGAGTATCCATTTTTATTTCAGTTTGAAAATTGAGAGACTTTAAAGTGTGGGGGAGAAGTTCAAAGGATAAAAGCTTGATAGAGTTTTTAAACTCGGTGGAAAAGCAAAGGAAGAAGCAAGGCGGTCAACTTTCTCTTTTGTTGTTGATGTATCTAGGTGGTGTTGGGTATACCCTATGGGACAAATGTTTGAAGTCCTAGATTTATTAGTGAAGAGGAAGAAGTTGATGGAAAAACAGATCGTTAGGAAGATCAAGATGCTTTAATTTGATCATGGGAGTACATGGATCGATTATTATAATCTGGCAAGAACAATGATATTGATATTCACTTCACAGTTGGAAAACATGGGGTGGCTAAAAAGATGAACCATTCCTTGTTGGAGAAGGTTTGGTGTTTATTTTTTAATGCACAATTAGACAAGTTGTCTTGGTTTGAGGCTTTAGAGTATGCTAGTCATCTCATGAATAGGTTGTCATCGACTGCGATAGGAGTAAAATTCCGTTGGATATTTGGTCGGGTTTGCTCAAGACTATGATTTGCTGTGGGTATTTAGATGTCTAGCCTACTTCTGTATCAAAGATGATAAGTTAAATCCGCGAACAAAACGATTTGTGTTTTTAGGAGTCAAAAGAAATTTGAAAGGCTATAAGCTCTGTGACTCTAAAAACAAGAAGATTGTATTGAGCAGGTATGTCACATTTGATAAGGTTTCATTGTTGAAGTCTATCGTCTCTCAACAAGTGGAGACAAAGAAGACCAAAGATGTATCACAGTGGGTAGAGATGCTACTCCACCAGATCCAGTTGGTTCAGTATCAGTTGGGATCTCACGGATGTGACACCGGATGGAGATCATATAGCCAGTTTGGATATTGAACAGGTTGATTTGATTGCGGCGAAAAGAACTAAGATGAATTCATGAAAGTGGGTGAAGAAGTGTGGATCTCCAGTTGGTAAGCTAGACAAGCTCAAGTTGAAGACTGGCGATCTCCATGGCGATCGAGATGAAGAGGTTCATATGACTCATTCGGTTGGGTTCGTTGCTGCAAAATCGATTTCAGTTGGTTGAGCTTGGTGGAGCTCGTTTGGACGAGCTATATGTGGCTTGATCCCTTGGGTAGGGGGTACGTAGGTAGCCATAATGGCACATCCAGTAGCTGAGATGAAGTTGGCGATTCATTGGTGTTTTGCTCAGATTTGAGAAATTTTGACCGAGGTGGAGTATTGTAGGGGAGAAGATCAGAGGATAAAAGCTTGATAAAGTTTTTAAACTCAGTGGAAAACAGAGGAAGAAGCAGGGCGGTCGACCAGCCGATCGACCGCATGTGCACATGCATGCACGGTTGGAAAAGAAGGGAATAACGATCGACTGCCCAATCGACCGCCCATAAGCTTGGAAGAGGAAGACAAAAGCAGTCGGTCGATCGTCCGGTCGACCGACCGAGAGTTCTGCATAGGACTAGCTAGACCAGTTGGGCTCGCGGTCGACCGCCCAGTTGACCGCGAGTTGGGCTCTGGCAATTTGAGTTGGTTTCAAGTTTCTATTTTTTGAACCGACTTTCGATCCGAATTGGGTTTTTTTTCTATTGGTTGTTCATCTGGCTATATAAAGAGAGTCTCTACACTCTAAATTATATCGGTTGTTGAATCGATTGTTAAACAATTATATTGGGAGTTTTAGGGTTAGTTTGTTTGAGGAAATTCTACGGTCAAGTGCGTAGTTTCTCTAATTTAGATTTTCGGATCGCTTTGTAACCTTTGTAATTTTGTTGGTTGAATAAGATCTTCTCCCTTCTGCGTCAAGAACGTAAGCAAGTTGCCGAACCACGTTTAATTGGTTGTTCTCGCTTTCTCTTTTGTATTTTGTGTTCGTGCTATATTGGTTCGTGATTGACTCGGTACTATTGGAACGCTGATCTTGGTGATCAGTGTGTTAGATTCCTCCGGAGGGCGCAACATAACGTTGGTGGCTAGAGTTGTTAGAAGTGAGACCTTTTTTATTAGATATCCACGAAAAATGAGCAATGACTGGGTGTGGGTTATCTAGTTTAATGTTTTGCACCTGGAATTAATACCCATTTAATCAAAATTTGAAATTGTGAAAAGATTTTGAATTAGGTTGATGTCTCTTAATTGAAGCTTGAGAAATGAGAGGCATCCTTAGTGCAAAAATTGAATGCCCATTTGATGAGAACTTGACATTGTGCAAAAAATTGGATTTGTGCATTAGAATTTGTGGATTCACTTTATTTAAAAAATTTGCTTAATTAGATCATATCGTATAAATTTTGCAGTGGAGCTGGATTACATGTTGGCCATCCCCTTGGATATACTGCCACAGACATTCTATCAAGATTCAAGCGCATGAAGGGTTTCAATGTTTTGCATCCAATGGGATGGGATGCGTTTGGTCTTCCTGCTGAACAATATGCTATTGAGGTTTCTCAAATACTCTTTTCTATGGCCAATTATTCTTCTTGTTAGCTTTCCCTTTGTTGTAACACTTTGTGCACAGACAGGGACCCATCCGAAGGTCACAACAACTCAAAATATTGGACGATTCCGATCTCAGGTACTTCAAGTTCCATTTGTGATTCTTGACTGTGTCTTGAATGCTTATGTATTTTTATCTTTTCAAATGGTTGCAGTAAAGTTCAACATTTGATAACGAGCATCCTTTTTTTCATAAGAAATCAGTTACTGATGAAGCAAGCCTTAATGTCTTTTTAAAGTTTTAAGTGTTTTGTAACAGAATATTCCTATGTTCCATTTTCAATTTTTTGGCATTGGGCAAGAGGAACACCAAGGTGTAAACAAATGGTCAAGCAATTAATGAGTTGGACCATTCAGTTTAAATTGTGTGATTAGTTTAAATTGAGCCAGCTTATACATGTGTGCGCGCGCGCGCATGTATGTATATATGTGTATGTATGTGTGTATGTTTACAAAAAAAAATGTTTCCTACTTTTTCATTAAAGGTTTGGAGGATGCGGAACAATCAAAACTTTTCTCTTGTTAGTGTCTCCTTAAATGCATGCAATTTAGACTATTTCTCAAAAAAGAAAAAAGATTAAGAAAAAGAGAAGTGATGAAAACAGTTGCGACCCAATGTTGAAACTAGATCAATGCCCAATTTGAGAATTTCCAAGGCTTTGCACTGTAATAGTGAAGATGTAAAAGATTTTTGATGACGTAAAACAAGCTGGTCTAAATATGAGATTACTTTAGTTTTTAACGAGTTTTGGTATTTATGGATTTGATCATTCGTTCACCTTATGTGATGATGATATTTTGACTTAGAAAACAAGTTACGGAAGGATTCTCAGTGGTCTCACAGAATCCTGTTTCACATGCTTTGCTGTAAATCATCAGTTATGATTCTTATGAAGTGTTCTAAAAAATATTTTTGTTGGATTTCCGCTATGAGATGTCTAAAAGATAATTAACAGTTTCATATTTTTGACTTCTGTGCATAACATAAAATGTGCATGCTAAAACTAGTAGCAAAATTTCTTTCTTGAATACATAAGAATGATCTATAACATAAAGTTTATCACTACATTTTAACATACAGGAACATTAATATGTAGTGCTATTACGAGAAGTAGTAGATGAAATAGATGACTTAAAGTCTTAAATCATGATATATCTGCGTTTAGCTTCTTCTAGTGGTGTGCCTTCAACATTAGTGGTATTGTCAATTGTTTGATCTCAAATGGTTCCTGTTGGCATTTTGTTCCCTCCTTGAGTTGCTCTCTTAATTTTAACTATGTGCTTAAGGAGCAGAATAATATGCAACATTCTAATTATTGTTAAGTTTAAATGAATTTGTATTGCATTTATCTCGAGATACTCCTCATTACATCTGGAATGCTTTATATGCTTGATAACTACTTACTTTTCTCTTCAGCTTAAATCACTAGGTTTTTCATATGACTGGGATCGTGAAATATCCACCACCGAACCAGAGTATTACAAGTGGACGCAGTGGATATTTCTTCAGCTGTTGAAGAAGGGACTCGCATACCAGGTGCGGAACATTCACCGGCATTATCTTGGATTTCTTTTCTGACAGTCTGTTGATTGGCCAATGGAAGGTTTACATATCTTTGATGATAACATAGTATTTATCCATGTGTCTATATTTCTTATGAGTAGTCTTGTTTGCTGTAACTTCGGCTAGTTTCTTTAATAGGCTGATTGTTCTTCGTTTTAACAATCAGGCTGAAGTGCCTGTTAATTGGTGCCCTGCTCTTGGTACTGTTTTGGCGAATGAGGAGGTGGTGAATGGTGTTAGTGAACGTGGGGGTTATCCTGTTATAAGAAAGGTACTTAAAAGATAATGGTACTCAGTGAAAACTTTCTTCTTCATTTTTTATAATGTGGTACCTGGAGTCTGAATTTGTTCTTAGGTATCTCAACATCAATGTTATCATAATCACTTTTCTCTGTTTAAGTAGCCAATGCGTCAATGGATGCTCAAGATAACAGCTTATGCTGATCGTCTTCTTGAAGATTTGGACGACCTTGACTGGCCAGAAAGTATTAAAGAAATGCAGCGGAACTGGATTGGCCGGTCTGAGGGTGCCGAACTGGAATTTGGTGTAGTTGATTCGCTTGAACACGAACAAGGTGTAAAGCTGTCTGTTTACACAACCAGACCAGATACAATCTTCGGAGCAACGTAGGCAATGTTCATTTCTATGTTTTATTAAAATTTATAATTTTCTAAAGAGAGCTTTACTCTGCAACTGCATTGTAAATTGGTCGACACTGTTTTCTTTCTCCTTCTTTCAGATATCTTGTTGTGGCCCCTGAGCATTCCTTATTGTCATCAATAGTATCTGAGAGCCAACGGGAACAAGTACGTTCATTAGATTATTCTTTAATAATTTGCTTCAGCACCATCAAGCATGAATCAGATAATGACTAAATTATCGATGCAGGTAGAGGAATACAGAGAGCTTGCGGCAAGAAAAAGTGAACTTGAGAGAACTGATCTTCAGAAGGAAAAAACTGGAGTATTTAGTGGTTCTTATGCTAAAAATCCAGCTACTGGAGAGGTCATTCCAATATGGATTGCCGATTATGTCTTAGGAAGGTTTATTTAGATTTACTCCATACATTTCCTATAAATTTACAGTTAACTAGTCAGTTATAAATTTCTTTTTCAAAGGTAGCTACCATGATAATCTAAATCTCATTATAAAAAATATCTTTTAGCCGTGGATCACCTTTCCAGGTGCTGATGATCCTTGAGCCCCTTGATAATACTGCTTTCATTAACCTACAAAGAACTTTGTTATGCATAATTTGGATGAACAAAGGCTCACGAGAGTTTCAATCAAAGTCATTTATTGTCTATTAGTTTTATGTTGGCACCTATAATTTTGGAGACACACTGCCCTTGTGTTCCCAGCACTGTCAACAGGTATCAGACATGACATACGTATCCACACGTGGGGACACTTGTTTAAGGGTTCGGATTGACAATAATAAACAAAAAGCAATTGGAGAGGTAAAAGAGGAAGCACATAAAAGAAAATGAAAGGAAAAGAGAAACGAAGAGAAGGAAAGAATGTTGACTCTTCGTTAACTTATTGCAAGTCACCTTACAAAAAAATATAAGACGCCAATCAATTGTTTCAGTGGTTATTTTGGACAGCTTACCAAGATCATGTAATTGATGTAAGACATGATCACAATCACCTTCGAATACAAATAAAAGGAAGAAAAACTAGGGTTTTATAAGAAATAAAATGAAAAGAGAGATTAAGGTTGGAGAAAGAACTAGATAACTTTGGGCTTCACACCCCTTACACCACGGGCTTCGCACCCAAAACTCAAGAGCACTCTCAAGAGAATTTTTGCTGGAAAAAATTTTAATTATTCATTGTCTACTTATTCATTGAGTTGAGCCTCTTTATATAGGCTCTTACAAAGTGAACTTCTCGGATATAACTGATGTGGTACTAAAAGAAAAATAGACAAAATACAACATCTCAAAATAAGCTAAAACATGAAAAGACAGCTGGCAACTGGCATGATGTCCTCATCAATTCCCCCAGGGTGGGGAGAAACTCGACCCTGTCGAGTGAGGACTCTCCTTAGGAAGCATCTCAATCGGGCTAAGGTGGTGGTCGTGACAGCACCACTAGTACATCACATTGATACCATGGTGGTGGAGGTGGAGCCGGTCTCCGTGACGGGTCAGCTGTGAAAGATGACAGTTCGATTAAGGCATAGAGAGTAGACCAAGGCACATCATCTCTGCTGAAGACGGAGCTGATATCAGGATCCCATGGGCTATCCAACTTGTAAGCAATGGAAACAATCCTCTTCAGAGCCCTATCAAAATCTTTAAGCCAAGCGTGCAACTTCCTCACAGCCTCAGAGTGACTCATAACCATTACCTTATTATCAACCGTAAATTCCTGCAAAGTACTATATGTGTACGCAGCAAATTTGTAGGTATCATTGTAAATTGCTATCGGCCTAGTGATATCATCAATATATGCAACAGGAAAATGTAATGTAGTAGGCTCAACTATCTCATTCACGTCATCACTAGCACTATCAGACATGTGAATTTCATCAATAAGCAGTGTGTCGGCATCAACTGTTGTGTCTTCAATTATACTAACAGTCTTGAAAGGAACATGGACTTCCTCAATAACCTTCGAGACGTTAACTTCATCGTTACACACAATTCTAACATGTTGGCTCTCTGAAGGACACTGATAATCATAATGTTCATATCCCTCACATTTAGCCTTAACATTGACTAGCGTTTTGAAAGTCAAAGGCCTCTTCAACGGTATCTAAGTCATAGGGGCCAGTAATCATAGCACGTTTTATATTAAGTCGTAAACCCCAAACAAATCTAGTTACAGTCTCAGAAGGGTGCTCTCTCACTTCACTACGATGGGTTAAATCCTTAAATATGACAATGTGATTATGAACGAACATATGATCCTGATGAAGGTTGTGTAATTAGTCTAAGTAGGGGTCTTTATAATGCTGACTAGTCATAATGGCTCAAGCAAACAAGCAGATGCAATGAAGAACCCTAGAGTCAGGTAAACTAAATGTATGCACTAAACGAACGAAACACCTTAAAGTTTAAGTTCTAAATGTAAAGAAAATACATTCTTAAAATGATGAAAAGTGATAAATGCTGATGCAACCACTAGATCGAAGCAAATAACATTTCAACCAATAAATTATAGCAATCCATGTAGTAGTTGCAAATAATCTAACCATGGTTCACAGTAGCGGTCTCGGCCGCCGACTCGGCGGGCACTGAGACGGATCGGTCTCGGCGACTCGGATCGGTATCAGGCGATACGCGCAAAACGCTACATAGAAAGCTCAAAAAATTCTGAAAAAATCATGACAAATCTTAAAAAATGTAGACATCTACATTCATGTATTACATGTCCAAAATATATCACCTAGTATACTAAATATAAAGCGAAAGTATAAATACACGCGTCGTCGGTATAAGCATATCAAAATACATGCAAAATATAGTAAATTGCACAAACTACATTCATAAATACATGCTAATGTAGTTATTTTCACATTGATATGCGATGAGGCACAAAATCATCATCATAATGAAGAGTCGACCGAGTCAACTCCGATTCTCAGCCGAGTCGGTCTGCTCTGAGTTGAGTCGACCGACTCGTGACTCGGACTCGTCTCGGAGCGGGCCGAGACGGATACGACCCGGCCGACTCGTCTCGACTCGGCCGAGTCTTTGAACCGTGAATCTAACAGTTAACGATTCAGGTCAAGTTAGGATATCACCTCTAGAATGGAGCAAATCGGGCGCTAATCAGGACAGAAACAAGCTCTGGACTGTGGTGCGCTGATCTGCTGAGCTGAATCTGGCAGATGACCAAAGCTTGAACTAGAATATGAAGACTGTAGATGTGTAGTGTTGCTCTCCACGAATCTGCTGCTTCAAAAACGGCTCGAATCGAGCTTGAAACGAGCTCAGAATGGGGAATGTTGGGGCTTTTGGGGGACATGAACAGTAACCTCCAGGTTACTGTTCACGTGAACAGTAATCAGGGAGATTACTGTTCACTGTGAACAGTAATCTTTTTTTCTGTTTTTTTTGTTTCTTTTTTTCTTTTTTCTTTTTCTATTTTCCTCTTTTTTTTTGCAAAGTTGATTTAGATCTAAATTTAGATCTAAATCTAACAGTAATCGATTTTTTGCTAAGTAGATCTAGATTTAGGATTTGGGGAAGAGAAAAAGTTCGAAGGGGATTGGGACCAAAACTCTGATACCAAATTGATGTAATACAGAATCACAATCACCTTCGAATATAAATAAAAGGAAGAAAAACTAGTGTTTTATAAGAAATAAAATGAAAAGAGAGATTAAGGTTGGAGAAAGAACGAGATAACTTTGGGCTTCACACCCCTTACACCACGGGCTTCGCACCCAAAACTCAAGAGCACTCTCAAGAGAATTTTTACTGGAAAAAATTTTAATTATTCATTGTCTATTTATTCATTGAGTTGAGCCTCTTTATATAGGCTCTTACAAAGTGAACTTCTCGGATATAATCGATGTGGTACTAAAAGAAAAATAGACAAAATACAATATCTCAAAATAAGCTAAGACATGAAAAGACAACTGGCAACTGGCATGATGTCCTCATCAGTAATATTATTAAGTTAATTGTTAGTTCATGAGCCTACCGTTACTACTTTGGCTTAGGCATACTTTGGCTACACATACATGTCACTGCTATAGCTACTGTCACTACTTATAGCTACTTAGGCAACTAATGAACATAGAGTATTGACCGAATTAAGAAGTTTTTTCATTGACAGGATCATTGCCTCATAGAATTCAAATCATACAATATGACAGCACATTATCTATACATTTATAGCGTCTTAATGGGGCTGCGAAAAGGGTGTTTGTAGTAGATGTAGTTTTTTCACCTCTATGTTGCTGCTTGTACTTTAGGTTACTTGCACCACCTGAAATTGGCTGATTGAAAGGGGAGATCTGAAATTTTCACATCTTTCTTGGTCTCTGGCACATTGAGCCATGTGGGCAATTCCTAAAAGGACCAGAGTCACTATGTGGTACAAGCTATTGATTGCGTTACTGCATATAAAACCTGTTCAGGTTTCAAGCAGCATAATATGCATATAGACAAAAAGAAACATACTTAGTCTGATAGGGGTGATTATTAGACACATTTAGAACAGCTTCATCAGATGTACAATTGATTACTGGTTGTCTATGCTGTACTTCAGTTAGAAGAGTTTTTGATCAGGGGGAATCTATAACTTTTCAAGCTTTCTCCTTGAGAAAAGATTATTCTTCCTCTCTGTTTCTTACAGTTTATACATCTTCCTTATATCCTGAACTCTTTATCTCGGATCTGCTCAAAACCTTAAGTAGCTCATTTTAACGGCCAATCAAAGGTAATCATATATCAAGGTTTATTTCAGAATCTAGTTGGTGATCCCACACTGATTTGCCTTATCACTCCCAAGTCTCCCATAGACCTTCTGAAAGTATTTTTTTCGGTCTTTATATATTGTTGCCTTTTGATAACCTAGATGGCCAGGCACCTTCTGTAGAAAAAGCTATTTAGAATCCACAAGTTTTTTTTTTTTATAAGACTTGCTACCTACAGATAATGTATGCTTAGATAATATATGTACGAATATGTTGTAAAATGCTTGTTTGAAACAAAAATGTTCATGCACATCCATTTGTGTCACGATTCCATTTGATTCTTTGGGTATTTCGTGCCTCTTATATGAATGTGGTTCATCGACTATTTCTAATATTATCATTTCATTATCTAAACTCCTACCTTGTCTGTGGGAATTTTAGGGGTTTCTCCTTATTTTTCTGAACTCGAATTGACATTGTAAGAAAAAGTTTCATTTACCCACGCTTGACTTGTCATCAAGGTGCTCTAAAAGGTTCCCCCTAGTTCATTATTTGCCTTGTCCTTGAACACTGCAGTAGTCCATAGAGGTTCAGTTGTTATATCTTGGTTAATTCAATTGTTGAGCATTTTTGACCTTCAGTCATGTCCCATTACGATTATTTTGTGAGAAGATGTTTGGGTGGTGATACTTCACACAAAATCATAAGAACCATCAGTTTATCACACTTTCTTAAACTCTTTGAACCATGTAACTGCTAGTTCTAAGATTTGCATGAATCATGTTGGCAGACAAGTTTTTGTGCATTGAAGGAAAATATTGTTTATGTGTTTTTCCCGTTAATGTTGCAACATGTCACCTTTGATCTCAACATGGCATTTTACCATGAATTGTAAAGTATTGTTATTGCTCATCATTGAAATTTTTTTTTCCTTCGATAAACTTTTTTTCCCCTCATTTACCAACCCCAATGACTTGGTATAAAGGCTTTATATAGTTGGTGTTAGGGTAAATTTTAAGAAACTACCATAAACTTTTTGGGTTGTTCCTATAAACTACCATGATTTTTTTTCAAAAAAGCTATCATACTTTTTAGAAAACTCACATCTGTTATCTTGGCGTCTGATAAGTGATCATGTGGCATGGACATGGTTTTATTTGGACAAAATTACCCTTCATGGTAGTTTCTTAAACTTTATCTTATAAAATTGTTAAAAAAACAAGAAAATCTAAAAATTTTATTTGTCCTAAAAATCATAGAAAAAATTTTCCTAGTATTTCCTAATGCCCTTAATTGATTTAAGATAAATATTACTTAAATATCAATAATAAAAAATATTCTTTTACAACCATTATTGTTAACTATTAAGATAAAATACACAAATATTTCTAGAATTACTAACAAATTAAATTTATTTAAATATCAATAATAAAAAATATTCTTTTGTATTTAGTTTCCAAAAAACCAGAAAACTAAATACAAAAGAGATTAGACTTCAATATGTAGCCATTGCCATGGAGTCATGGACCTCAACCCATAGTTATGTGTTCGAGTTCCATGGCCATGGAGCTTAGATCCAGTTCCATGGGTTCAAGCTCCATGGCCATGGAGTTCAGATCCAAGATCCATGGCCAAAATGGGTTTTTTCTTTCTCTCCTTTTTAAAATAACGATAAGGAATTAGGTTTTTTTTTCCTGGAAATTAGAAAAGGGTAATATTGTCTTTTAAAGTTGCTGTTAATAGAGTTTGGGTGTTATTTGTCAATTGTTAAGTTCAATGTTGTTTCCTAACAAAAAAGGGTTTATTGTAGTTTCTAGGTATTACCCCAAAAGTTCATGGTAGTTTCTTAAATTTACCCTTGTTATTATATTCCTCATAAGTTATAATGTGTCAATACCATGGTTTCAAATATCAGCCGATTCCTATATATGTTGGCAGTATCGTATCGGGATAGGTATCCGATATGATATAACCCTATAATATCAGCCAATATTGCCGATATGGACGATATTGGCGGTATTGACGCCTGATATTGCCGATATTGATATTAAAACCCATTGGTCGATAACGATACCAGTACATAGATTTTATACCATGGTCAATACCCTTTGCTTTATTCATTTCATTACATGAATAAGTCTTAGTGTTTGTACCTTTAGATTTAGTTTATGATATTTTTGTTAGATATATGACATATAGTAGATTACATGTAAGCTAAATTTATTAATGTTTTTATATACGAGATATGATATGTTTGATGTACTATGGTGCTGCTATTTACTTCATTTCTACGACATGTGTTGCCTGCCAGGTGCTCTGACTGAGGATCCCTTATCCATCATGAATCCTACCCTCACCGCCTATTTACTAGATGACCGTCATCCTCATACTTTATGACATGTATCATATTATATCAACCCAAATTGTGTATACAAAAGACTGCTTACTAGTTAGAATATGAACTTTCTCGCATTAATTTGTTTTTGAGTTTTGTTTCATAGTGGTGGTACTTACTGACCGGGCCCTCTTGAGCACTAGCACTTGCCTAGTAGTGCAATAAAAGACTAGAACCACCTGGTCCCTAGGCTGTAGGAAACCTCTAGATATTATGATGTAAAACCACCTGGATCGCAATCACCTTCAAATCGTAACCGAGATTTAAACTGAGGTAAAGATAAAAGTTGGGTTTCCACCCCTTGCACGGGCTTCTCACCCAAAACTCGAGAGCAAAAGAGACTCAAGAATTACTCAGATGATTTGTGAAAATTTTTAATCATTCAATAAATAATTCCAATAGTTTAAGGGGCCTGATATAGGCTTTACAAAAGAGGAGTGCTGGGAAATAACCGATGTGGTACTAAACGCCCACAAAGGAACACAAATAAAGCTAAAACACCTACTCAAATAAAGCTGAAACAAAATACTAAATCTCCCGAATAAGCTAAGGCATGAAAAGATAAAGAACTGCGTGATGTCCTCATCAATTCCCTCGGGGTGGGAGGAACTCGACCCTGTCGAATGAGGACTCTCCTCACGAAGATCTCAATCGGGCCAAGGTGGTGGTCGTGGCAGCAGCATGGGAACATCATGTCGAGACCATGGTGGCGGAGGAGGAGCTGGTCTCCATGACAGATCGGTGGGGGAAGATAGCAGCACGATCAAGGAACAGAGAGTAGAGCGAGGTGCATCATCCTGGCTGGAAACGGAGCTGATACCAGGATCCCACGGGCTATCCAACTCGTAAGCAATGTATGCAATCCTCTTAAGAGTCATTTCGAAATCCTTATGCCAAGCGTGCCACTTTCTCGTGGCCTCAGAGTGACTCGTAACCATCACCCTATCATCAACTGTAAATTCCCGCAAAATACTATATGGGTATGCAGCAAATTTGTAGGTGTTATTGCAAATTGCTATCAACCTAGTGATATCATCAATATGTGCAACAGGCAGATGCAATGCATTAGGTATTCTAAGCATAACTCCTAACGATGAGAGAATGAGAGATATAATATGCCTAGAAGGACACACACCTAACGATGGAGGTACAGAGGACTCGGACACAAACTCTAAACAACCCGAAAAAGAAGTATTAGAAACTCTCTGCTGGACCTTGGTAAGAAATTCAGGTAACTCCCTAAAAGATGAATTGATAGGAATAACCATAAAGTTAGGTTCAACACAAGGAGACTCGAATGGCTGATTAGGCACAGTGGGTATATTAGGCTCAACTGTCTCGTCCACGTCATCATTGGCACTATCAGAAGACATGTGAATTTCATCAATAATCTGTGTGACAGAATCAACGGCTATGTCTTCAATTATATTAACAGTCTTAGAAGAAACTTGGTCATCCTTAACAGCATTCGATTCGTCAACTTCATCAGTGGGCACAGTTCTAACATGTTGACTCTCCGAGGGGCACTGATAATGGTAATGTCCATAGCCCTTACATTTAGAACATTTGACCTTGGCATTGATTAGCGTTTTGAAAGTCAAATCCAACTTTAATGCAACTTCAAAAGCATCTTCAACAGCGTCTAAGTCATAGGGGCCAGTAATCATAGCACGTTGTATTTTAGGCCGTAAACCCCAAATAAATCTAGTTAGAGTCTCAGAAGGGTGCTCTCTCACTTCACTACGAAGGGTTAAGTCCTTAAATATGGTAATGTACTCATGAACGGACATATGACCCTGATGGAGATTGTGTAGCTGGTCTAAGTGGGAGTCCCTATAATGCTGATTAGTCATGATGAATCAAGCAAGTAAGCAGATGCAATGGAGAGTCCTAAAGTCAATTAAACTAAATGTATGCACTAAACAAAAATTCCCTAAAGTTTAAGGCTTAAATGTAAACAAAAATGCATTCCTAAAATGATGAAAAGATGCAACCACTAGATCGAAGCAAATAGCATTTCTACCAACAAATTATAGCAATCCGTATAGTAGTTGCAAGTAATCAACAGTTAATGAACTAAGTCAAGTTGTGATATCACCTGAGGTGGAGTCGTTCACGCCTGGGAAGGCGACCGTAGCTCAAACCTGAATGAGACTGCTGTAGGCGCGTAGTACTGATCGTCACGAATCTACTGCCTCGAAAACGGCTCGATTTGGACTTGAAATGAGCCCTGAACAGCTGTCTGAAGTGACGCTGCGATTCTGGACTGAGTCAGGACGAGCTGGATCTGGACTGAGTCAACTCAGTGGGTTAACCCGGTTGCTGATGTCAGCAGTGACGTCACTGAAGTGGATCGGGTTGGGTTCAGGTTATAATCACTCAACCCGTCTAAACCCGGACCCGCAACCCGCTATAAATTTTCTTAAAACCCTGAACGGGTCGGGTTTGGTTTGGATCCGGCCCAACCAACTTATGGGTTCGAATCCAAACCCATTTAATAATTTGGGCTGGGTTTTAAGGTCAAACCCAACAGCACCCAGGCCCCTTCTCCGCTCGATCTCAAGCTAGGGCTTGGGAAGCCCTCAACGACGGCGGCGATGGTTGATCCAGGAGGCGAGCGCTGTGGGTCGGGGAGCGCCGGCGAGCTCGATCTCCTCTTTTCTTCTCTATTCGCTCCGGCTAGGGCAACGGTGGAACGAAGGCGGCGGCGGCAGCGATGATCTCTCTTTCGACGGGAGCGGCAGAGATCTTCAACAGCGGCGGCGATCTTCAACAGCGGCGGCGGCTTTGGTGATGGCGATCTGGGGCGATCGCCGACGAGGCTGGAGATCGGAGGATGATGATCACAGTGCTGCTGTGGTCGAAAGGCGAAGATTGTCGACGTCGACAAAGAAGATGAAGAAGACGGCGCAGGCGGGGGAGGAGGCGACTTGCTCTAGGGTCCAGCGAGACCCTGACGAGGGCGGTCAAGCTCCGATCTGTAGCGGCGATGAGGCCTAGGGGCCTCGACGAGGGTGGGAGACTGGCGATGGAGCTCCGACGAGTAGGTAGTGGTGTCGCTGCGATGGTGGAAGAAAATCAGCGAAGATCGAGGGAGGTCGGCGATGAGATCTGGGCGCCCACGAGGGCAGACCTGGCGATCTGAAGAAGGCTGAGGTCTGTTCGCAGGGGCGGCTTGTTTTTGACTTGCAGAGATCGGCGGCGGAGGACCACCCGCAGTCGTCGGTTGACGAAGAGGAGGGCGTGGCTGTGGTTGAGCTCTGACGACGACGGCGACAAAGGACGGAGATGGCGACGATCTGATTGTGGTGTTGATGACGGCTTCGTCGAGCGGAGGCAAGGGCGAGGACGACGGCGGAGATGTTGATGAAGACGGTGGCGGTGGTGGTGTTGCAGCGGGGCGATGGGTGTCGAAGGCGGCGGCTTGTTGCTGAGGAGGAGATGAACAGTGCGATTGGGGATTTTCGAAGGATTTTTTTTGTTCACTGTATATATATATTTTTTGAACAGTGTATTTTTTTTACTGTATTTTTTTTTGAACAGTGTAATTTTTTTTTTGAATGGATCTAAATCTGGAGCTGACGTAGATCTAGGGTTTGGAGACTGGAAATTTTGAAGGGGATTGAAAACCTTACCCTGATATTAAAATGATGTAAAACCACCTGGATCACAATCACCTTCAAATCGTAACTGAGATTTAAACTGAGGAAAAGATAAAAGTTGGGTTTTCACCCCTTGCACGGGCTTCTCACCCAAAACTCGAGAGCAAAAGAGACTCAAGAATTACTCAGATAATTTGTGGAAATTTTTAATCATTCAATAAATAATTCCAATAGTTTAAGGGGCCTTATATAGGCTTTACAAAAGAGGAGTACTGGGAAATAACCCATGTGGTACTAAACGCCCACAAAGGAACACAAATAAAGCTAAAACACCTATTCAAATAAAGCTGAAACAAAATACTAAATCTCCCAAATAAGCTAAGGCATGAAAAGATAAAGAACTGCGTGATGTCCTCATCATATTATTATCAGTCAACCGAAATATGTTGGTCGGACAATGTTGTTTAAGTTGTAGTTCCTTGGCTCCACTTGCTTTCATCCATAGCAAAGACACTATCCCTGATGTTAGTGTATGAACCTATACTTTTTTTTTATTATTTCTAAGCAGGGGTCGAACAATGTTTTAATTTTTAAATTGTAGTGAACAAATAGATCATTTTATCTTGGTATATTGACCTATCCAGTTCTGGTGTAATTTCTATTGCATTAGATAGATACCTAATAAGCTCTCTTATTTACTTATTTTTTATTTTTTAAATTTGTGCTTCTAGCAATGGAAATAACTAATTTTTTGTTTTTTTATACTTGCAGCTATGGCACTGGAGCAATTATGGCTGTACCTGCACATGATTCCCGTGACCATGAGTTTGCCATAAAATATGACATTCCGATTATTAGAGTTGTAATTCCGTTTGGTGAAGATTATGACCATAGTGAACCACATACTGATGATGGCATTCTCATAAATTCATCTAGTTCCCGGACAGGGTTGAACATCAATGGCTTGTCGTGTAAGAAAGCTGCTTCAAAAGTCATAGATTGGCTTGATAGTACTGGTCATGGGAAGAAAATGGTACATTTCCTTTTACTTTTTTCCACGCAGTCTTTACTGTCTATGGTTTCTTTTCATAATATTTAAATGTAAATCATATTTGCAAGTTAATTAAACTCATTATTTTTTAATCAGGTGAACTACAAGTTAAGGGATTGGCTTTTTGCTCGGCAACGCTATTGGGGAGAACCTTTTCGGTGATTTACTTGGATGAGACTGGTGAGACTGTCCCTCTTCCGGAAAGTGACCTGCCTCTAACTCTACCTGAATTAGATGATTTCACTCCTACTGGAACTGGCGAACCCCCTTTGGCCAAAGCAGAGTCTTGGGTATGTTCAGAAAACATATTATACGTTAATCATTAATGGATAATAGAATCATATTTGTTTTGCATTGTTCTTACTGATGTATTATTAGAAGTACCTGTTTTGATCTCTTTGAATCCTATTCCTTTTTAATGTACTAGATCTACTTGTATGCGTATAGAGGCAGACTTGATGAGATGAAGGTTCGTTTGGTATTTGAGGCGAGTGCGTGTGGTAAGAGGGGAACTCTTTTGTTGTAATCCTTTGTTGTTCAGGGATCTAGGGTTAAGGTTTGAATGTAGGCTTGTTCAAGTTGAACCACATAAATCTCTTATTTCCTGATTCGTTTTCGTTCTTCACTTCGTTGACCATCTTTTCTTTTATTGCAAAATCCATATTTATTCTGCAACATTATCAATTGATTGCAAATGGTAAGAGAGATATGAAAATAAACACGAAAGCAATGTGTCAATATTTGGTGTTGGCAAAGCAATACATTTAAAGTACAACTAGTGCAGAACGTTTGGGGTTTCTGATACTGTCAAAATTGATGGATTTGCATGGCCCTTCAGCCCTCTTAGATGTCTTAAGATGCAACACCATGATGAGACTTTAAACCCTTTAGTGTCTTAAGCTTGCATGGTTATGAAATATAATCAGTTTTAGATTGCCGGTTTAGATTGGTAAGTGAAAAGCATTCCAGTGAGCTGAAGAAAACATGGCAAACGATAAATCGTTGACTATATTTAGACAATTTAAATTAATTGTGAAATGGGTTTCACAATTATTCTATATAGCAGATGGTGCTTATTTTTTATGTCTTATCGTATTCTTCGCAATGAAATTTTCTAAATCATTCATGACAAAGCTTATAATAGATGCTAATTTTCAGGTAAAAACCATCGATCCTGTGTCTGGAAAACCAGCAAGACGGGAAACAAGTACTATGCCACAATGGGCTGGCTCTTGCTGGTAATAATATCCCACTACAAAAATTTAGAATTATGTTTACTGAATGAACTCTATATTTGCACATCAATATCTTTGCATTTTAATATGAAAACCATTTATATCTTCGTACATTCTGACGTGTTTATCTGATTCTGAGGATACAATGGATATAGGTGGACTTTTGTAAATCTAAAAGGTTGCATCTTCCTACATGGTTAAGCGCATATACTTGGTTCTGGTTTATATGCATATGATTTAACATGTCTCTATCAGAATTAAGATTACTGTAGAACCAGAGGGAACAAGGGATACCGGTGGACTTCTGTAAATCTAGAAAGTTGCATTTTCCTACATGGTTTTAAACGCATATACTTGATTCTGGTTTATATGCATATGATTTGACATGTCTCTATAAAAATTAAGATTACTGTAGAACCAGAGGGAACAAGGGATACAGGTGGACTTCTGTAAATCTTGAAAGTTGCATCTTCCTACATGGTTTTAAACACATATGCTTGGTTCTGGTTTATAAGCATATGATTTGACATGTCTCTATAAGAACTAAGATTTCTGTAGAACCAGAGAGTAGCTTGAAAATGTTGATTGTGAAGTATCTTTCTGTTGTCCGCACAAAGCAAGAGACTAGAAATGTGCTGGACAAACTAACATTGCCAACTTTCCTATTAGAAAAGAAACTAACATCGTAAACTAAAATTCCATACTGTGTTAGCATAAGTTTGAGCCTAACTCAGATGAGGGACAATGGCGACTGGTTTTCTAACATTATTTCATAGCAGTTGCCAATTACCAATATCCACTGGTGGAGTATGTCTATATTAGTCATTTTGGGTTGCAATTTGTCATTTCAGTATTGCAGACAGGGCTATGACCGAGTTAAAAGTTAATGTTATTTGTGGAATTTGTAATACTTCAAGAATCTAAGTTGATTAAATTGCAACAATATCAATGCTAAATATCCTGTGAATAAGGGATGGGTAATGGTGATTCAAACCACAATTGGGCCTGTTTGGTTAAGGGTGGAAGTGAGGAAGTGGTAATAGTTCCCTTTGAAACTTGGGAATTGGTTAGTAAGTTTTCCGGTGTTTGGATGTTGTTAGGAAGTGTGGTTTAAAAAATATTATGTCTTTTCCGGTGTTTGGATGGTAATGTGGAAGTGAAAGTGGAAAAGTTGACCACAACGTTGACCGCAAAATAATATTAAAATAAAAATTAATTAAGAAAAATAAAAAATGGACTGTAATTAGAATGCAAGTGAGATTTACATGATAAAAAAATTAACTGTTTTGTGCTACAACTTATTACAAATGAGATCAACATGATCTGTAGCACTCTGGAAGTGAGGAAATGGTTGTGTAAAAGAGAAAAAAGAAAAGGAAAAGGGGTTTTCTTATTTTTCTTTTCCGGTGTTTGGATAGATAGAAAAGTGAGCACTTATACTTCCCCATTTCCTTATTTCCGCCCACTTTCTTGCAACCAAACACGCCAAGTTAATCTGCGACCACAAGAGTTGAAGTCATACCTAACTTTTGAACCCTTCTGTGGCGGCCAATAGTAGGTCGAGGCAAAACTTGTCAGTGGTCACCCTATTATCAATAAAATTCTCCATTACGATGAGTTCCTTAACTTATAAAAAATGTTGTTGATTCTGTGAATGTTTTATGCAGGTACTATCTGAGGTTTATGGACCCCACAAATCCCACCGAGTTAGTTAGCAAGGCTAAAGAAAGGTATGCTTCTTCTTCTTTTATAATATGCATTGGTGTTAATGTGGCTAAGCATTTGCTTGATCGGATATAATCAGATACTGGGGTCCTGTGGACATTTACATTGGTGGCGCGGAACATTCTGTCTTGCATTTGCTTTACGCAAGGTTTTGGCACAAGGTTCTCCTCAATCCACATGTTGAAACTTTCTCATGTCAGTGTTTTTTTTCCCCTTCCAATTTTCTTTTTTTAGAATATAGGCTGTGGCTATAAGCTCTAGCCATGTTATAATATACATGCGTAACATACATAATTACATACATGCATAAATACACATACTTAACATTCATGTTTGTGCATGTGCACATGTGATTATATATATGATAATAATTTATATTTGTCTTCTATCTATCTATCTATAACCATATAGTATCAATGAGTATAAATATAAAAAAAAATTAAAAATTCACACCATCTTAAAAGAGCCATCCAAAGAGAATCTTCCCCACAAGATAACCACCAAAAGATGGGGGGGAAAAACCCTGAAACCCTGAACGTCATTACTGAACTAGCACTGAACCTCACCAAACAAACTAAAGTTGTCCAAAAGTCAATATGGAATATTGAAGTAAGGAAAAGAATGAGTACAGAACCAATAAACTGCTGCCTTCCATATGTTAAAGCATCTGTAGAAAGGAAGATACCTGCCCAAAATCCAGATAACAATCTATAGATTCGATGTCAGAATTAAACTTAAATTTACGTGGCTCTATTATTCCTTTTAGATCAAATTACCAACAAAAAGACCATCATACAAGTATCCCAAAACCGTCTAATATCCTTTCTAATCCTGTCTTCTCCAAAAAGACTACTCAGAATTGACTGAAGCAGAGCAAGTTTTAAATATAAATGAAAATACTTCCAGAAACATTTAACACCTTTACTTTGAAGAAACAAATCTGAAGGAGTTTCTTTCAATTGCATAAACTACGTACTCCTAAGAATAAATAATATTTCAGTGTCTCCAATTTTCTGCAGTCAAAATACTATCATGAGCTGGTAACCAAATTAAAATCTTAATCTTCAAAGGTGCAATATCGTGACAAATAACTTTATAAAAAGGATTAACAAGACCACCATTATTAAGAAACTTATAATATGAACTGACAAATAAATTTAAGAATTAGACCACCTATGACAAATAGAATCTTGATCAGACCATGAAGAAAAATTCTTCAAAGGAAGAAATCTTAACCAATTAGTTACTTTAGAATCCCATAACAATGTTGTGTTAAATTCAGTTGTCTGAGGTAGTCTATTGACCAGTTCTGAAATTAGTTAAGAATCAGTGGTATTTTCAAATCAATTAGATGGTGTTATATTCATACTTCAAACCACTCTTCAAAATTCTTTGATCAATTCTTCAATTTCTACGTGGAAATCAAGTGATGTAAAATATTTAATAGATGGCCAAAAAAATTCAAGATCTTTGATTCTTTTCTTTCTGGGAGGAATCAAGATCTGACTGAAATTGTGCTTCCTTGGGATGATACTATTAGAGGTTAAGCTTACTGGGTTTACACATCTAATATTTCAATGAATTTTGATTATTTCAATGTTAAAAGAGGCTGTATTGGGGTTTCCTCCTATTACTACTATTATAAGGGAGGGCAAAGTCTGAGATCAAAATTTTCTTAATATTTAATTAAACAGACAGTCTTGGACTTCCCATCTTCTTTAACTGAAACACCAAAATGGAGAACTTAATTTGTCACAATATGTTGTTAGTTACAAACCTATACCCGCTTGATCTTCTTCAGGTCTGCCTCTTTTTAATGAATCATGAGCTTTTCCTGCTGCTCCTATGCGATCTCCTTCTGACGATTTCCCAACTTCTCATGCTCTAATCTCTTTTCATTTTACTATTCTATAATAAAGTGATGGTCTTCCACACGCGAACTTGAACCTACTGTTCATAAACTAACACAACTATTAGGCTTGGATTAGTTTTCTTGTAGAAATATCAAAAAACACATCCTCATCCACCATCATTATCTCCTCAATCAGCATCCTGATTCATATGCTTTCATTTTCACCTTCAGCTAGCATGTCCGTGCTTCATCTTATCCTTTTCTGAATAAACTGTGTCAGAGTTTCAGTCTACTAAGTTTTTAGACTATAATTTTGAGTTTTAAGCCCTTAGCCAGGCAAATGTATTATTGATGATGCTTTTCCTTTGCATGAATGAATAAACTTGGACAAGAGAAGTTAATGACGATTTCTTAGCAAACCATATCAACTTTTTAGTCCCTACAAAAGTCTTAAGTGGTTTTTTTATAAACTTTTAAATTTAGAACTCTTCACCGGGGAAATGTTTACCAAGATTTTTGTCCAACATGCATCAAGGTTCGTTATGTTGGCAGGTACAGACTACAGTTCTAAGGTGGCCTCCTGTTGGGCTACAAATGCCTTCATTTTCAGAGGAGTAGGAAGGGGATGAGATCCAGTTTCGTGTTTTCAATTATCTCCGCAAAGAATTAAAACTTATCTGACTTCAAGTCTCCAATATGCCCATTCAAATTACTTGCAGACCTTGTATGTTTTATGTATGCTAGAGGCTTGCAATGAAGTAATCCATTGTTATCTAATGAGAAGGGAGAGATGTTGTCTTGTGTGTGATAAATGTTACCACAACGGTCTAGCGTGAAGGGAGGTTATAGATAATCTCTCGGTTAATCGCCAATAAAGAATGGCATCCTGTCACGTCCAAGGTTAGCTTTTATATGCGTGAATCTCAAACTCTATTGGTGCTTTAGACTTCTCCGGCATATAAATTTTTGAAGTCCTTGTGACCAAGATTAGAATGTAGTATTTCTGTGAAAAAATGCAGCCTAGAATTAGGTTCAGAGCTCAAATTTCTTCTGATTTGTGCTTGCGGTGTTTCTATCCTGCAAAAGAACTACGGCATAAGATAAGTCTTGAAGGACTAAGGGAAAGCTTGTTCCTAGGTTTAATGGTTCCTACCTAACAAAGTTGTTCTTGTTGATCTACAAAGCATTTGAGGGTCTTTTGTGCAGACTCTAGTTTTGAGAACGATTTCACTACCCTATTTGGCCCCCTTTGGAATAGATTTATGTCCAGTTTGGAAGATCCACTTCTACAGATGTTAGGATAGTTATATGAAACCAATGAGATATGTAGCATTGTTGAACTCTACCTTCCCCAACAGAGACTGTATTTCTTTGGTGAAGACTCTTGTTCTGACACAAAAGCATGTTCAGCCTCAAGTGAAAACGGATGGATCATGGTTGTCTGCAGTTTGGTCATTAATCTAAATCACATTTAAAAGCTGCTTATAAGAGATTGGGTTCTTTGGTGAAGAGTGTTGTTCCGGCGAGTGAGCATGGAGCATGTTCAACTTTTAAGTGAATTGTGAGATGAGCCATGGATTTCTAAACTTAGGTCATTGATCTGAATCACACTTGAAAAAGATATTCTGATGGCATCCATACCTCATAATGGGAATTGAGAGAGCTCTGTTCATAGGATGAAGCGACTTTAGCATATCCAATTCATTGTCATGGATCTCGACCATATGAACCTTGTGAGTGTCAAGTGGACATCCGCTAAATTCATGTGTTTGGGTGTACTATGATGAACGAAGATACTCGTAGACCTGATCACGGTTCGGTTCGAACAGCCGAACCGAACCGGGAACTGGTGGTCGGGAATTGGAACCGGCCACTGCCGCCGGTTCCGCTGTTCCAAACCGAGCCGGAACCGGTCGCGGGGGTGGCCGGTTCTGTTTTTGATTTTCAAAATCGGGACTGCCGGTTCCGGTTCTGAATTGCCTGTTCCCGGTTACAAACCGGGTTAATTTTTTTTCTTTTTTTGGTAAGGGGCCGTTCGGCCTTTGGGCCGGCGGCCCTATCTTTTTTTTTAAAGGTCGGCCCACCTGGGCCTGACCTTTAGGCTTTTAGCCTATTTTTTCCTTTAATTGGGCCTGGAGTGGCTTGGCGGCCCGTTCCTGCATCTCCCTCTAACGGTCCAATTAAATTGGACTGTTGGAGGAGAGGGGTGATTTTTCATTTTTTTTCTTTTAGAATTTTGGTTTTTTTAAATATTATTTATAATCTATAAATAGACCCAAGTTCTCTCATTCTCCGCACCAAATCAAATTACAAATCCCTCTACAAAATCTCTTTTCAAAATCTCTTTATATAATTCTCTACAAAATCCTCTAAACAAAATCTTCTACTATATTCTAATTTTCAAGTTCTCTACGCTCTCCAATTTACTAGCACTCTCCAATTTTCTTACTCTCCTTCACCATGGCAAGTGGAAATTCGTCGGCAAGAGGCAAGGGTAAGATCGGTGAAAATCAATTAGCCGATGAAGATGATATATTCAGTTACTTGCAATCAACACCAAATTCAATGATGTATGACGCCGTCGATGATGAATTAGAAATACACCCCAAAGAAGAGGCGCAAGTCAGCATTCCGACTCAAAGGTCCGAAATCTAAGCCGTCAATAGAGGCGAAGAAGATACTGCTAGCCAAAAATTAAAATCCGATCTTTTCGTACACCATTTTACGAAAATCAAGAATGATGCGGGCACAGTCATTTTTGCAAGCGTTATTCAAAAACTTATAAGTGATCCGTTTCCGGTGGCTATGAAACATATCAAAACCGTATGGAGAGGGCGATCCTTGTGAAGTCGGTCTCACAAAAATACAAACTCAAATATTAAGGTACACTACCAATATTCCTCCTCAAATTTTCATTTCTTTGATGTTAAAAATAGAGATAAATTAGCACGAATGATTGCAGTTGAGCACTTGTCTTTTAGTTTTGATGAAAAATTAGGTTTTATGAATATTGTAAAATGCATTAATTCTTCAGGCAATTAGAGTGTCTAGGACTACTCTCATACACACATTACATAAGTTTTATAAGCAAGATAAAAAAGAATTACATGATTTTTATCACTTTTGATGCGCGTATATCTATATGTAGCGATATATGGAGTGATCACTGGTAACAACATTCTTATGTAGGGATCACCTGTCATTGAGTTGATTGTGAATGAAACTTACAAAAAAGAGCAATTGCTTTTAGTATTTTTGACGAAAGACATATTGCTTATAATATTTATAGATTGGTAAAAGTAGCTGTAAAAGAATATGATTTGATTAATAAGATTTTGCAATTGGTTTTGATAATGCATATGCTAATTCTGCATCTATCCCTGAATTAGAAAAAATTTGTAAGCCTGCATTTGAGGGTAAATTTTTTCATTAAAAATGTGCTTGTCATGTTTTAAATTTATGTGTGCAAGATGGTTTAAAACAACAGAAGATTATAATAAACCTATTAGACACACACTTTACTATTTATGGACACATCCACGAGTAATGAAAGATTGGAAAAAATATTATAAATCAAAGGTATGAGGCCCAAAGGATTTACAAGGGATGTTCCAACCCGTTAGAATTTAACTTATAAATTACTTAATGATAGTATGCTTGTAAAGAATTATTATGTGATCTTATGATATTAATTTATATCCTCACCAATGGGATGCATGCAAAAGTATTTTGGATACCTTAAATTTTTTTAATGATGCCACTTACACTTTATCTGGTGTCTATTATCGTACAACACATTTATTTTTTATTGAGTGTGTTAATATTTGTGATGTGATGGAATAACATGAAAATGATTTGAAGTTATTTTATTATATTCAAGCAATGAAAAATAAATGCCTACAATATTTTCAAATAATTTCACTATTTATTTAGTTGCATGTGTTTTTTACCCGCGCTGTAAATTAGCTGGATTGCATAAATATTTGAAGACTTATTATGAAATTCTAAAATCAAATGCAGATGTTTATGATTTATTTAGTAAAGTAAAAAAATTATGCTTTAAATGATGAATATAGTGAAATTTATAGTTCAAGTATTAATATTTTCTGTCATGATCAGACTAGTAGTAAAGCTGAGAATACCTCTAAACTTAGTAGAGGACAACAACTACTATTGCAAAGAACCAAAAAACCACGAGGATCTTCATCAAGGTCGAACTCTGAGTTTGATAGTTATCTAACCACTTCATTTGAATTTGGTGAAGATTTTCAAGATATAAAATTTCAATTCTGCAATGTTAGAAGGAACATTCAACACAATTTTCAATAATAGCAATTTTTGCTAAATAAATTTTAGTAACGCTGGTGTCAACAATGGCTGTGGAGTAAGCATTCAGTGCGGGAGGAGGGAGAGCATTTTGGATCAAACCCATTCGAGTATGTTCCCCGAATCAGTGGAGGTTCAAGCATGTCTTGATGATTCGACAAAAGCAATGCTAAGTTAACAAGAAATCGTGCGGGAACAAAGTGAAAACTTTATGAATGACGACCATCAGAACGGAAGGAAGCGACTGAGGTAAAGTACGGGAATTGAGGTAAGAGACTTACGTGGACTTTGATTCCTCTAAACTCCAAGAGGATACATTGGCAACTTAATTATGATAAGAATTAAGTTCAAGCATGTTTTTTATTTTTTAATTATTTTGTTAAATTTACTTAGATATTAAATTAGTAATAATTGAAAATAATTATGTTGAAATTTAATTATTTAATTAATCTATTGTTTAACTATTTTGAAAAATAAATTGAAATTGGCAAATCACCTTATTGGATTTCAAAAAAAAAAACCAGATTTGATCAGTTCCAGAACCGGATCCGGAACCGAATCCGCCTGGTTCCGGAGCCGGAACCGCTCACTAAGGGGCCAGTTCCAGTTCCTCCTCCGGAGGAACCGAGAGGAACCGGGAACGTGATCACCCCTAGACACTCGTTTGTCATGTAGGTAATGGTGAGAAAGAATCCATTGTTTGATCAGGGAAACTTTAGAGAGCTGGTGAACTAACATATATTGTATAGTTCATAGGTAGAAAAATGTAAACTAAATAGACCTCATAGAGTGGATGCGGTTTCCTATGGACCAAAACAAAAGGCGACAGACCAACGGAGAATGGCATCTTAAGCTGACTTTAGTAGAATCTGGTCATGCTAGTGTCATTTTGACATGGTGTAGATTCATATGTGCCTATGTAGGAAAAATTTCCACTTCGAGTCCTTTTCCCTTTTCCTTTTTTTGTGGTGATTGCGGTGGCGGGCGGGCAGATTTTTTGTGTATGTGTGTGTGGGGTCAACAGTAACAATAAAAGAAAAGCTTTATCCAATTATTGGAGTCTCTACATGGATCCTTAGTTCTATGTTCAACTCTGCCAAGAGCCCGACCTCTTAAGGTTAAATTAGCAACATATGTTGCACGAACACGGGTGCTGAACACAGATACGACACGAACACAGATATGGGATACGACAAAATTCAAAAAAATTGGATACGAGGATACGACAAGCATTTTTTATTATTATATATAGATACATTTATAAAATATCAAAATCACAATCAAAATCACCAAGTTAAACAACATACTATTATTATACTGCTAAACAAAATATCTATCAAGTTAAACAACATACTATTGTCAAAAGAAAATTACAATCAAAATCACCACAGCCTCCATCCTGGGTTTATAAACTAGATCTTCTGCTTCTTCAATCTTCATTACCTCCTTCACCGTCCGCAAATACCACGGTTTCCATCGTGAGTTCATCAAGTGAAAGACTAGTAACATCTAGAATACCGGTACTCTGAAATGTCTCAAAGCCATCTCCGCCAACATCCCACAACCTTGTTTCTCTTTCCTTATACTCTTCTGAGTTTCGAAAAAGCAAACGGAGGTTGGTATGCACATAAAGTAGATCTTTCGCTAGTGCAGGGGTTAATTTATTTCTCTTTAAGGATTGGATAAAGGAGTATGTACTCTAATTTCTTTCACAATATGAGGAGTAACATGGTTGAACTAAAAGTTTGAAGGCCAACACTTGTATATTGGAGTTGAGGAACCACAAGTAACCCACCAATCCTTCAGTTCCATAAATCCTCTATCACATAGACAATTTGAATCGGAAAAAGCATGTGAGCCCGAAAATCTAGCATACTCCATGGTCACCGCCCGTCGTGCATCTTCGTCGGGAAAATATCTCTTCAAATACTTGATTCTTTTGGAAGAGATCTCATCTTGATGGGGAGGTTATCGAGTGATGTTCTCATTAGGCCAAGTCTCATGATAATACTTATTAACGTAAAGAATATGAATTAACCATTAAAATTAAGATATTAAAGAATATAGTTTATATAGATAACCACATTGAAGAATATGAATTATAACATAAAGTTAAATATTGCCTTAGATTTAAAGCGTGTGCCAGGTATTGAAGTGACATGTTACTCTTCTTCCATCGATCTTCTAAGATTTTGTGCACCACATCATAAAAAGAGGATTGCTCATTATCTCTTTTGCCTTCATGCCCATAAATAACAACCTTAACCTTCTCGATTATTGTATCTAACATGTCATCACCAAATGAAGACTTGGCTTGTCAGTGTCGGTGACCCGGATCATGTCATAGATTGGATCGGTGAAGGTAAGGATGTAGTCAATATTGTCCCACCAAAATCATCTAGCACTTTCTCTTTAACAAATTATGATTTTTTCACACCATCATCTCTATATAAGCTCCATCGATAAGCAAGAACCATATCTTGGAGACCTTTTTTGATGACCTTAAAACTCTTCAACATGATAATCTACGAAGCAAATTTAGTTTCGGCAATTGCAAGAAGTTTCAGCTTGGAATACTCATTGAACATGACAAACCTCATGGAGATTCATGATAAATTCTTTATCACCATTACATCATCCGAGATCTCTGTGATCCAATTGTATTATACATAAGTTACGACATTTGCCTCCGTGTTCTTAATCACACAAATATTTTTAAGAGTAAGATTGAGAGTGTGCACTACACATGAAGTCTAAAAGATGTGAGGATACTTTTTCTCGATAATAACACTTGCACTCTTGCATGTAGAAGTGTTATCAGTGATGGTTTAGATGACATTTTGAGGTCCAACTTCTTTAATGCAATCTTTAAGCTTGGATGCAATGAATTCCTTGTTCTTTTTTTCTCCATCGGTATTCACGGAGTTTAAGAACATCGAGCAACTTTCGGTGACCGCCATGAAATTAATGATGAGCCTCCTTTGCACATCCGCCCATCTATCACAACAAATAGAGACTCCCTTCTCTTTCCAAGTGCCCCTGTTAGGCTCCAAGAACTTCTCTACGTGAGTTTTCTCACGTTGCAAGCGAGCAGTCCTCAATGAATTGTAGCCGGGAGGCTTGTAGCCGATTGCTTGCGGCGTATGTATAAGACTTTTTATAATAAGAATTCTTTGACAAGTTTAAATGATAATCCGCCGGTGTAGAACATCCTCGCTATTGTTGCATCCAATTCACTTGGAATATGCGGCATACTTGCACTTACACTTTCTCCGACCGTAATTGAAGTTGAAGATGTAGATAAAGTTTCAGTCCTAGACAAAGAAATCTTTACCCTCGCTTTCGCATGTTCCATGTCCTTTGTCATGTCCCTTATGTTATGGATTTAACCGATGAGCACATATTTATCCCTTGCTCGCTTTGTCTCAAGATATGAGCTTTGATTCTTGAATATGAGGATGTGAACAGTGAATGTATCCTGGCAATAACTCCCCTTCCATCGCCAATTTCCTTCTCCCCTTCTATTTTTTAATTTCTCAACATACTTTCAAAGAGGAGTGTGATCATCTTGTACTACACTTGAACTACTTTTCATTTTCATTGTTATAAACACAATAACATTAACACGAAAATATTAACTACAACATAACCTAAATATGAATTAACAATTTAACTACAACATATGAACACAATAATAACAACACATAAACACAAATATTAACTACAAGTCTACAACATATAATCATAATTAACTATCAACTTACTTTCAATTATCAATTAAACATGAAATAAACTTAATTTCAATTATCAATTAAACATGAAATTAACTATTAATTTCAATTAACAATTAAACATGAATAAACTATCCATTTCAATTAACAATTAAACATGAAATTAACTATCTCTGCGTCTCTGCTCTCGCTTCCCTCTCTCTCACTCTCCCTTCTCTCAAGATCTCTACTCTCTCTCTCTCTCTCAAGTCTCTCTCTCAGGATCTTTCTCTGTCTCAGCAGAGCAGAGATATCCTGAGAGAGAGGGAGAGAGCAGAGAGAGGAGAGAGAGAGAGCTCTCTCTCTCAGATAGAGAGGGGACACACACAGAGAGAGAGAACTTGAGAGAGAGAAAGGAAGCGAGATCCTGAGCAAGAGCAGAGAGTGAGAGAGAGGGGGAGGTTAAAATTACCTCCTTCGACGAGCCGACGACGAGGGAGGACTTCGATGAGTTGATGACGGCTGCGATCCTTCGACGACTATGACGAGGGATGACTTCGAAGAAGGACTTCGAGGACGAGGACGAGGACGAGGGAGGACTTCGACGCGAGAGAGGACGACTTCGACCTTCACCGAGAGAGAGGAGTCGACCACCGACTTCGACCGTCGAACTGCAGCGAGAGAGGACAACCAAGGGAGGAGCTGTTGGGGATTTAGGGTTACAGAGAGATTGGGGATTTAGGGTCATAGAGAGAGGGACTGGGGGAATTAGGGTTATATCGAAGTCGGGTTCGGGTCGAAGTTGTTTTTTTTAAAAAAAATCAAACCCGACGAATTCCACCTGCACCCAACCTGAGTTGACCGCACCCGCCGCTCTTGATCGTTGACCACGAATCGGACACGGCTTGACCATGCCCGACACGTGTCGTGCACATGTCGCGTGCGGGTGCGAAGGCAATTTTGCAGCATTCGTGTATCATAGTTAGCAACTATCCTACCCTCTTTTTCTAGTCTTAACCACTCCTTTAGGGATGATCCTGTTACTCTTATTCATTCATTAGGCCCATCCCAAATTTCAACAATGCTCCTACCATTTCTATCTACAGTCATATCTTTTTATCTTCTCATCCCTGATCCATGGTGTCATAATACACTAGAACACTTCTTCACTTTAACCATCTATTTTAGTTTTCCCCCTAACCTTACAGTTATGATGAGTGATTGATCCTAAGCAACAAACATGATCACTAACTAGCAAATTATTGGAGTCTGCCATATGGATCCTTAGTCCTATGTTCAACTCTGCGAAGGGCCCGATCTTAAGGTTAAATTAGCAACTACCCTACCCTCTTTTCTAGTCTTAACTACTCCTTTAGGGATGATCCTGTTACTCTTATTCATTCATTAGTCCCATCCTTCAACAATGCTCCTACCATTTCTATCTTGTACACTCATATCTTTTTATCTGCTCATCATTGATCCATGGTGTCATAATACAGTAGAAGCACTTCTTCACTTTAACTATCTATTTTAGTTTTCCCCCAACCTTGCAATTATGATGAGTGATTGATGCTAAGCAACAAACATGATCACTAACTAGTAAAAGAAAAAAAATGATCAACATTTGATATTTATTGGCCATTAATGTAAATTGCCTTTTAGGCTTTTACTCTTCTCATAATTTTGCTAAAGCTACATTTCATATTTTCTTATTTCATCTTGCTAATTCTAATTTCTGTAGATTTTAAGGTTCTTTCAACATTTCTACTCTAGAAACTAGCCTACTCTAGTCTCATCAACTAAACAATGTATCCGCACACAACATGTGGAAATTTGTCCCAGGCATGAGTAGTATTCTTATCCATAACTCATGCAAAGAAGTAAGCCCTTAATGTGAGCCTTTGATGTAAGCCTACAACGATAGTGAATGCACAGGTCACTCCAAGTGTTCTCCTGTTAGTTACTAAATTTCTCTGGTCCTTGGTCGCATCATGAATGATAGAATTTAGAATTATACCTTAACTTCAATTTAGCCCATGTCCATGCATAAGTAATCTGGGTACAAACAGCTTTTTTCTCTTCTTCTACTGAACTCAATGGAGAAGGCATTCATGTTTTTCCAAAGAGGAGCCTCCCTCCTTCTACCCTTCAATATATATACTGCTTCTAATTCCTGTTCGATTTTTCAATCCAATAGCAGATTACCAGAAGATAATAAGTTCTTTGGAACCTTTAATTGTAGGTCCATTGGAGGATAGTACCTGTCACTGTAGATCTAGATGAATTGGTGCCACATTGTTCTCTGTGATTTTTTATTTTTTGTGTGGATGTGGCTGTGGTACGGGGTGCACATGCACCTCTGAGCTTTGTGTGTCTCCCTCTGTTTCTAGGGGGGTCACTTTGACATGAGTTTACTGCTATCTACTCTGTTTTGTTTACTTTTCTAATTATCAAGCGGGTCATTAGTAAATACATCCATGTCGTAGCGTAGAACAGAGTAGCATGGCAAATGCATGTGAGCTAGGCACATGCAGTTAAAGGGCTGTCTGGTTCTCATAAAATGCAATCAATATAAACAGTAATGGTTCCAGAAATGGGTTTCCACACATAAGAAAATTTATATTTCTTTTGTTCTTTTCCCCAACAAAACATGTTTCACGAAATGGTTAGCTTTTGTTTTACGTGTTTGTTTTGAATGAAAATGCTAAGGAAAAGATTGGAAATGACACATGTGCATCCCTCATTCCTCATCATTAAACTTTAAATTTTACTAATTTCTTTTATTCAAATCTTCAGCCATCTGAGTGGATTCAGATCAAAAAGCTCTGATGTCATTTTAGTAATAATGATGACATGTGCTGTTCGGTAATCCTCTCTCTGTTCATTTACATTGAAATAAATAACGGAAAGGGATTTTCCCGGGAAAAGAAGGGATGCTGCGGTGTCCACATTCCCTCTTTAATAACCAAACAGCCCTAAAAAGTCATGTGAAAAAGTATGCTTTGATATTTTGCATTGTTTTTATAGCTTAGAATTCATAATATACCGCAGATATTGATTTATAAAGCTTTTGCCAGACATTGCCTTCCTGATTGCTTTATGTTACCACATTCGTCTTTACATCTTGTTATCTTCTACTTTATCCATCACTCTAAACCTCTCAATTCTCAGGTCCTCTATGATATAGGAGTAGTTTCCACCAAGGAGCCTTTTCAGTGTCTTATAAATCAAGGTTTAATACTTGGAGAAGTAAGTAATATTGCTTCCACAATCATATGTACTTTTATCATTATAGATATCTAATGTCTCTGATAATAGGTTGAGTATACGGCTTGCAAAGACCAAGGAGGGAGCTTAATTTCTGCAGACTCAGTTAGCAATCCTGCTGAGTATTATCAAGAAAAGATATCTATCGAAAAGGTACCTTTTAACCATTTATTTTCAAGCTAATGCATTTGAAAGCTATTAAAAGAATTGAAATGATCTTCTTTTCATAGTATCATTCCTGATATCTCTTACAGACTGGTATGCATATATTACTGTAGGTCACAAAAATTGGTGATTTTCATGTGCTGAAAGATAGTCCAGGCATTCGTTTGATTGCTCGAGCCTATAAAATGAGTAAAAGTAGAGGAAATGTCATAAATCCTGACGATGTGGTTTCTGAATATGGTGCTGATTCTCTTCGCTTGTATGAAATGTTCATGGGACCATTAAGGTAGCACTTTATTGTACTCTACTTTCTGGTCCAACTCATTCGCAAAGTTTATTTAGATTCTGAACCCTGGTCTTTGGTTTGGAAAAAAATATAAACATGCATTTCTCTTAGAGATTCAAAAACATGGAGTACTGGTGGAATTGAAGGAGTACATCGGTTTCTAGGGAGGACTTGGAGGCTGATTGTAGGTTCTCCTTTACCTGATGGATCATATAAAGATGGATCTGTTGCCACTGATGATGAGCCTACTTTTGAACAGCTCCGTGCTCTTCATAGATGCATAGAGAAGGTCAAAATCTAGCTCAACTTCATTCAATTTTTGTTCAGAATCTATCCAATCCTGGGATGGTAGAATATGGTTCTTTTGAGACATTTTCAAGCAAATATTTTGTTTAGCAGAACAACAATGTTATAGCACTTCTAGCACAAGTAGCAAGGTTTTTGCATTTTGTCATCTGTTCAAGTTATATAATTGATATCTACTTTATGTAATAGTGTGCATGGTCTTTGTAATATATGCACGCATATGCATTGGATTGACTGATAAAAGTTAGTAGTGCATTAAATTTTAGCTTCTTTTTCTAGCTTAATCAATGATGTGCCCACTTTCTAGTTTCTATTTCATCTCTTGCTTCAATACCCTTTCATGGTTATATATTTTAGGAATCTAGCAATGTTATATTTAAAAGTTATTCCCTAACTGTTACGGATGGTTTTACATGCTACCTTCTATTCCCTTGACTCCAATTCATTTACTTTTACCACTTAGTTGAATTAATCCTGTAAGATCACAACTCCGGTAAAGAAAAATTACTTTACATGTTTTACTTTTTCTTTAGGTCTCACGACATTTGATGCATACATAACAGTATGGAAGACCATTAACTGACTATTCTGCACTAGTTATTGGGGAGAAAAGCCTTATCTTCTTTACCTCTAGAATCTATTTTGTGATTTCTTTGACTTCTAGTTACATTTGTATCTTGCTTTACATTTCCTCTCCTTTCGTCTTCCTTTTTCTAGCAAACGTGATGCTTCTGTTTGAAATTCTATTGGAGCCCCATCTTTCACTTTTTAATACCGAACAGAATGCAGCCTTTGTACAATGCATGAGGAATATGCTTCTCCCATATATTGAAATGGAAGTATATCCCCAATAAGTTATTTTATCATATATGCATGTACTGATGGATAATACTTAAAATTTATAAGTTTGATTTAACAATAATTTATCACCTATTATACGTTGTCTCAAGTAGTGAAGAACTTTGTGCCACCAATTCATTCATCTTACAACAGGTATCAGAAGAAATTCAAGAAACAAGGTTCAACACAGGAATTTCTGCAATGATGGAGTTCATTAATGCAGCATACAAGGTTTGTTCTTTTGTCCTTTAAAGCATTAGATCAATCCTGTGCCAAAAACTGTTTGCATGCCCATAGTTTCTATTACACACAATAGACTTGTAATGTTGCATATCATGTTCATTATGTTTATAATTCTAAGCATCAGATAATTGAGTGCTGGCTTTTCTCTAATTAATGTTATCTAAGTTCAGGCATCAACTTGTAACCTCCACACCTGCCGCACCCCCCCCCCCCCCCCCCCCACAAACAACACCCCAAACGCGCGCGCACACACACACACACCCACCCAAAAAGAAAATTAAAAAAAACTCACATAAATTAGGTAAATCAAGATTTCTTGTTCAATTTTTTTTTTTAAAGGCTGTAGCCCAGTCAATTTTTCACTGTTATCATGGGATATCTTTATTGCTGAATATGCTTTGCAATGGCTTTCCCTTTTTAAGTCCCCCCTTTTAGATTTTTCTTATTGAATTTATATGTTCATACATCAATTTTATGATTGATCAATGTTTTTCTTTTAATTCTCCTCATATATAAGTTTTACAAGTCCTTTTGCTTTGTTAAACAAAAGAATAAAGATTAGATCAATGCAAGTATTGCAGAATGCTTCCGTATCCCATATTTAATGTAATCTGTTTCGGTAATAAATAGTGAGATCTAATTTCACCTTTATTTCTTACCTGTTTTAGTGGAATAAGCATCCAAAATCAATCCTGTCGGAATTCGTTTTGTTACTCTCGCCTTATGCACCTCACATGGCAGAGGAGCTTTGGCTTCGACTGGGGCATTCGAGTTCATTGGCATATGAATGCTTTCCAGAGGTATGGTTTTGTTGTCACTTGTCATCTTTGAATCAGATGGGTTTGGTTCTTTGGATGTAGTTGTTTCCTTTCAGTTCATGCATCATAAAATAATTTAAAATTTTATTTATTCATTTGTTTATTTATTTTAATAACAAGCTGGAAGTTTTCCTTAACTCTTAGTTTTATAGCTTGCTACTTATGTTTCATAACTAGTTATGTGTTATTACTTCGCATTTAACTCCAATTTAAGGATTCGTTTATTCTAAATGTGAACTGAAGTTATGGTATGAAGGAGGCGATAAAGTAGATACTCATAGTAATAACATTATCAACTTGCACATATGACTATTGCATGCCCAGGAAGACTGTACTGAGTTAATGAAGAATTAATTTGCACATTTTGTCAAAAAATAAAAAAGAACATTGCACATCAGAGGACAGTGAAAGACCAAAGTATTGTTTAAATTCAATCAGTGAAAGACAAATGTAAGAATAATATGTATTATCTACTTTAAGGATCATATTTCCTATATTAAAACAAGAGGGAGAAATTGTGATTGGACTAGATGCAAGATGAGTTCAATTTGAAGCCGGTTTGGAATATGAGCCACAGTCCACGTTTTACATCTCACATGCTCCGGCTTGACGTTGTGATAAACTCTAAGTTCTATTCATGGCTGAATGCCCATGGTCTAAAGGGGTTCATTCCCAGCCGAGTTCTGAGTTCAGTTGTGCAGGTCAAGGTTTGAGTACTGTAGTGACAAGTACTAACTAGAGCAGTTATTCATCGGTATTGAAGGCAGTTACTGTTGTGATAAGTACAAGTTTAGCTGGGATCTAGAATATTTGGTTTGTTCTGGATTAGAGTCTACTGCCATATTTTAGATATTATGATATTTCCCCCCCTTCTCTATACCTGATTGATGAAGGCAAATCTTCTGTTTTCTATTTTTAGGACTGGATTTTTTATGCCCCAAGTCAGATTTACTTATTAAAACACCGTGCGTCTTCCTTGTAAGAAGCTAATGGTGATTGCTTATAATAAATTAGGAGTTTTCTTCAAGGATTTCTTCCTCTTCTACGACAACTAGTTATTGGGGATTGTTGGGTGTGAATGCTCACGTAAGGGTGTTAAACCTTCAATTTTCTTGCTAAATCTCAATAATAAACCCCCAGCTGTGCCTTTTCCTACTCAAACCTTCATTCCACTGAATCCAGCATATGATGGGGTTTGAATGTAAACTGCAAGTTCATGTTTAAATATGTGGAAGGTTTATTTGGTTCAATAGATTATACCATTATCGAAGCACAGAGGGTATTCAGCTAAGGTTTCAAGAGAAAATAGGGTAGGCTGAAGTGCCAGCGAGGCTACAGATTTTGGTATTGATAAGAGATGAAATAGAGAAGTGGACCATGGACTTTTGAAGGAACAAGTAGAGGTACGTTTGGATATGATTTTAAAGCTTAAGCAGAGAAGTTTCTAGTGATAGATAATGATAAATATCAGCAAATTCAAATAAAATAGCAAAACAACTTGAAATTCTATGCGTATACAATACTTCACATCCGAAACTGCGTCAACCAATCAAAAAAAATCTCAAACGAAAGTAGAGAGCTTATCAAATGATCAAATTTTTTTTAATGTGATAAATCCCATATCATTTTTAATAGCCAACTGACTTGTGAAGGACTTGTTTTCAATTTTCAATCAGAGCTTTGTTGGTTTGGGATTTAAGTGATTCTTCTGCATACAAGTGCAAAATACGATGGAGAAATTGAAAATGAGTCAGTTGCAGGTTGGCTGGGTATAGTGGCATTTATCACACAAGGGAACGCATTATAATTCTGTACAGTACTATGAATAAGGTTTTTGACATCAAGGATGAGAATCCATTCTTTAAAATTGATATGTATTTTGAGACATTGTGATGCAAGTGATAGTTGTATGCATGAGACTAGATAATACGTTAAACAATACAAGTTGTCTTCATCAACAACAGAATATCGTGCATGATAATAAGGACCTAACATAGTGCCACAGAACTGAGAATGTGTTTGGTCCTTGACATTGAAGAAATAACAATTTGTATTAGAAATAGAGCTAATATCTAAACAAAACATAGTTAGACGGTACCACATCCTATGCCATGTGTGAAACATAGACAAATGAATGTATAAGAAAAATTGACACTTCTATTTAGAGAAAGGATAGTAATTGTTGCTTCTGGATTTTTCAAGCATGGTTTGAAATCTCAGTATTAGTATCAATATCACCCAAATGATTTTTATATCAATGTTGTAAATATCGGCAATGTCGACCATATAGGCAATATCAGCTCTATCCTGATATTATAGGGTTAATTTCATATCGGGTATGTTAAAACCAATACAATTATACAATATTATTGATATATATCGGAAGCCGATATTTGAAACCATGGTTTCAAGCTTTTTTCCATTGTAATTCTCTCAGCAACTAAAAAAATAACTCTTACATTTAGTAGAATTAAATAATAGCTATTAACTAAAACTAAATGAAAAGAAAAGGAGACACTTATTTACTGAAAATATATTATGCTCTTTCCAAAGCATACTTTGAAAACATTCTCATTAATTAATAAACTGATTAGTAAGAACTAAACATTAATAATTATGTCATTGCTCTATTTGGTTAGTGAACGAACCTCCAACTGAAGTTTGAACCATTGAGAATCCCAACATCCCACACCAACATATCAGTCAGGGTGATCTTTCTCTCACTGCCTCCCATCTTCAGTCATGCCTCATCTAGTGCCATCTTCGTTTCTGTACTGGGATCCATGTTCTGGAAATGATGCTAATTTGCTAACAATCTCTTCCAAACTCAGCGTTCCAGTACTCATATGGCAAGCCCTTTACTTTGACCCATCCTTCAGAAGGGAAGATTAACTGGTATGCTCTCCTCTCATCTTTGGAAACACACACCGAAGCCATCAAATACTAGTATGTTGGGCTTCAGAGTTTTGCAAGGAGTCTTTCAGCTCTTCTGGCAGCCGATGAGGCATGATATGATTATCTCTCTATGGTTATGATTGTGGTAAACCTCCTATATGCACATGGATTTGTTGGTTTGCGATGCTTGACCAACCACTTACCTTCTCTTTTCCAGCAACTTTTGTTCCACCTCATCTGAAGTTGCCAACGCTTAGTTGTTCTATTGGTTCTATGTCATGCATATGTGGCAAAGTCCATAAAGCGGTTTTCATTTCTCTCCAAACACCCCATGTCGCCCACTTTTGGCTTTGGGTGAGACTTCCTTGATCCCTTTTATCTGAAAATAAATTGATGCCCTAAGTTTTGCATTATTTTATTATCATTAAAAAAAAAAAAAACCATGCAGGGGCAATATAATGCTGGTGCTCCAGCCGAACTTACTCAGTCCCTATAATTGTGTATAACTAGTTTCAGTAGTTTGTGTAAGCAAAAGACATACTGTCACAAACATAAAAACACCCCCTTTTCATCCAAAAATGTGAGGGAGTTGATGGTTAAAAACGACATTTCACATGTTATGTTTCATTATTAACTTTGATACAGGGAATGAAAGCCTTTATTTTGTTGTTATTATCATTTTGGTTGTTTGGTTGTTTGTTTGTTGTTGGTGCTCTGCGCGCGATTGTGTGTGTGGGAGGAGGAAAGAAGAGGAAAAGTGAGGGGAGGAAAGAGGAGGTTGAAAGTGAACTTGATGGGGCTATTAATTTCAAAAGGGACTTTAATCCCATTTCAATATTTCCCTTAATTTGATTTATAAATATTAACAAGCAGAAACCTTGAAGCAATGGAAGATAATAATGCTTTTCCTTAAGTACATACTTAGCTAGTTCACTTTATTATCTCGTTCTCATTTACAAAGATTGGCCAAAGGCAACTAACTACTCAGAAAGCCAAAAAAGGTGCACAATTTCGATTTCATCAGTCCTTTGCTTCCTTGTTTCACTCTCATATTTATTTACTATGTTTTTATATCAGGCCAAAGCCGAGTACTTAAAAGATACAAGCATAGTATTGCCTGTTCAGATCAATGGCAAGACAAGAGGCACGATTTTGGTTGAGGAAGTATGCTCTGAAGATGATGCTTTCAAATTAGCTTCTCTGGATGAGAAAATCTCCAAGTATTTGATTGGAAAGACAATAAGGAAAAGAATTTATGTCCCAGGAGGATCTTGAATGTGATCTTAGACCAGCAGAAGGTACGGACATGAATTCACTAATATTTTTGCCAATATCTGAGCAGAGTTTTATTATTCATCTTCAACATATTTCTTAATGCAATTTAATAAATTATCCTGTATGATATAACATGAGGGGAGGCCATAATCATTGTTTTTAGAGGTGTAACATATGTCACAGTGTTGTATGTATCATGATGATGATATTCTTTCAATTGAAATATTCTTATTTTGTTGTAGATGTTGATATTAATAAGATGTGAATTTTTGAAAGAGAATGCGCAGATATTTGTTTCGTAATATTCAAGTGTTACATTGTATGTTTCATGTACATTATTCAAAGTGTTGATTCTTGATTTCATTCTTGTTCTTATGTGAAGGGAGCATACAATTACTTTGATTCTTACATGATTTACAAAATGATTCACACAATTGTGTGAATGGGGAAAAAGAAATCAAGAAAGAATTTTCTATCTGTTCCCTATTTTCTACTTCTTGAGGGACTGATATATTTCCAACAAAACACACCCCTAAACCTCCCCAGATCAAGCTTCACCTTCTGCTTGTCAGAAAAATGGACCACAGCTGATTCCACCTTTGCCTGTGACTGAAACGGGGTCTTTGAACACTGCATGATCTCTTGGGTACTCTTTTATCAGTGAGCTCTCTTCCTCTCTGATCTCATACTCCACATACTTCACTCCCATGTCTGGAGCCGGCTCGCCGAAATCGTGCCAGCAGGCCCATTTCAGCCCGCCCCACGGGATGATCTGGACCAGGCTTGCGTTGGCGGGAGGAAGACCATGTTGGCGAGCCCAGCCCCGTGCACGCCCACCACATCACATCGACAGAGTTCACCACTCTCGCGAACCGTGCCAGGTTCCGGGTGTCCTCAGGCCCTGCAGTTACAACCTTGAAGCCTATGGACCGAGCCATGGCAACCACCTCCCTGGCGTTGGTCAGCGACCGCGAGCCCTTTCGCAGTACCATCAGCAGCCTGGGCTTCTTTCTTGATTGCCTTGGGATCACCTTTGAGCCTTTTGTTCAAATTGAAGCTTGATCTCAAGAACTGCTTGAAATCAATCATGGAGTAGCCATTGGGGGTTTTGGAGGGATCCATCCCTAGAACTTTGTGGCTTATCAGGCCTACTTGGGTCCTGGGGAAGCAATGCACTTGGGCCGTAGTGTCCATGTTGATGATCTCGTAGCGCGAAAGTTCTCTGAGAATGGGCTGGTACTTGTTGATCCAATTGGAATTGAAGTCGGTTACGAGGAACTGGACTTCCCCGGGAACTGCCTGGAAGTGGCGAAGAGGGGGACCAGCACGTCGGTGAAGTCATGGAAGAAGTTTCCAAGGAATCCCCCGGTGGAGAAGACGACTGCAGGCACGGCGTGCCAGACAGAGCAAGGGGAGGTGTGTTCAGGATCGAGCGGTGGTGATATCGTGACTTCCTTGATCAGTTGCATGACCGGCGGTTCCCACTTCCGGGCATACGGTCTGATCTTGACAGTTGAATTCGCCGAAGATGAGGAGACTGAGAATGTGAGGCTAAGATATGGTTGAGGACTTGCTCAAGACTCTGATATCTCCAAACAGAGAGCAGGTGTCTGATCTTGGCCCTGAGAGATCACACACCAGCTTGCTCTCTTGAGCTACATTGTTGCCTGTAAGTAGTATTAGTTGAAATTAGACAGAAATGCATACTAAAAGTGTTAATTATGGGCTAATTCCATTAAACTATCATACATTTTGAAATTACAATAAACTGTTATGAACTATGCCTATTTATGATAGTTTTTCGAAAATTTTGGAGGTCTTTTTGAAAGTTCATGGCAGTCTCTTGTATCCTTGAATGTTTTTTAGTAGTTTTTTGAAATATGGTGAAAGTTTATGATAGCTTTCTGAATTTAGACATTATGAGCATAGAAAACAAGTCTGGATGCTTGTAATCAAAATTATGCACTCACCTTCTCTCTCTACAATCACAACTGACTTGTTCTCTGCTTGCTTTTCATTTAATCAGGATTTAGTGTGCTAGATTCATCAGTAGAGCTAAAAGCCATTCTTCTGATCATTTGAGACTTGGGTGATCTATACCTCTTTGTCATCTGCAAAAATTTGCATCAAAATAGTTAATTGGTGGCATATCACAAGCACTACAACACATGACAATAACACACATACTGCCCACTATGGTTGTATTATTTCCACCTTTTTCTTCCTTCACTTCAAGAGTTTGCATTGTCATTTCAATTGACATATTCTCATCTTGCTTTGGATTTAGATTCAATGACACATTTGTAACTTCAGTGTCTGCATCAAATTCTTCATAGGAGTGGAGAGAGTGAGAATTTGCTGCATAATTTACATATTGTTCTTCTCATCCTTTCTAAGTTTGTAGTTATGTTAAAAGTGCAATACCTCTACTAGAACTGTTAACAT